>JBBPKT010000001.1:0-216879 GCA_038089395.1 Pulveroboletus frians
GTTTGCTGCGCGTCCAAACGGTGCTGCTCATGAAGGCACTGGGGTCGGTGTATCGCCTAGAATGCGTGATGGACATGGTTCAGAGCTTGCTACGCTCCTAAATGGCCAGCCTACATCACAAAACATCGTGAATTAATTCGTCTAGGTTAAAAGAACAAGACTAAATATCTTACCGTTGCCAGCACGACTCTGGTCCGGGCTCTTACGAACAGAGGCCGAGTCTAGATCTCTCCAGAAACACGAGCTAGGTTCTTAAGAGCAGGTTAGTTTATCCTTGGAAGAGGCTCTGGCATGAGATAACTCACCTAACACAGAACAGCGCCTTCTCTGGTACACAAGGCATCGTGAAAGATGTGGAAGAGAAGGGGAGGAAGGGAGGAGGAGAATTTATCAGTCGTTAGGGCAGGTCGGGTCACCTTAGAGCCAAGGATAAAATCCAGACGTCTGGATAGCTGGCCGGTCGAAATCTGGCATCGCGTTGAGGGTTAGATAGCGAAGGTAACAGACGATGTCGAGATTGGGGGGATCGGATCCATCTGGTGTCTGGTTACGGTCTAGTTTGGGTGCTTTCGTGTCAAAATATTCGCTCGGTCTGGTTAAGGTATAGTTACAAAGCATGGTGAGATTGAGTCTGGTTAAAGACAACAGTCAGGTACAGTTAACGTCTGGCTATTTTTTCGTTTCCGCAGTGAATGTACTTCGGATCAGCAAAACTGCCAAAACATGCCAAAAAAGAGACAACTGGATAGCCGTCGGATACCCATCCCCGCCTCTCCGATCGGCTTGCACTGGTAGGTCACATGCATATCTACCGCTCGACGACATCGGTACGCATTCCGAGGAACTCGGCTGTTCTGGTGCGAGGATTGGCTGCGCCTAGAATTGCCGACAACTCGTTGCGTCCTGTTTCCCACAGACGGACGGTTCACTGTTTCCCCCCAATCGCAATGGATCCAAAGCTCCAATCGATCATTGAACAGGTCAAAGTGGACATTCTAGCCCCCACTCAGGAGGCAGATAATGAAAAAATGTCCAAGAAAGTGTCCAGGAATTTTGTTAGTGAGTTTCTCTCATGCCCCTCTTGTACCTTCTCCTATCGTGATAAGGCGATACAACCACAGGTAAGGAAGAGTCGGGAGCACGGGAACATGTGCTTAAGCAGCTACCTATCCAGTACCGACCAAGGCAATGTACGAGTATGCTGTACGAGCTTCGACCGGGGATGACGTATTCCATGAACCTTGCACCTCCACCTTCGAGAGCCACATGGCACAACTCACTGGAAAGGAGGCCGCACTCTTTGTGTCCAGCGGGACATTCAGCAACCAATTAGCAATACGAACACATTTACACCAGCCGCCATTTTCAATCCTCACTGATGTTCGAAGTCATATCACACTGTATGTCACGGTGTCCTTACACCCTCAAACTGTGCTTATTACGAGAACATACTGCAGACATGAAGCAGGAGGCGCTGCCATGCACTCGGGAGCTCATACGATACCCGTGACGCCCTCAAACGGTCTGCTTCCATTTGATCTGAACCCGGTGTTATACTGACTGCTTGAAAGGCCACCACCTAACTTTGGAGGACGTAAAGGCCATGGCCGTGTTAGAGTCTGATGTCCACTTGTATGTACCTCCTCTGTCCAGATGTCTGCCAATTTATTGTCGACTAGCGCACCAACCCGTCTCATCTGTTTGGAAAATACTTTGAACGGCACGATCTTCCCCCAAACTGACATCATCGAAATATCAAAGTTCGCACGAGAGAACAGCATTTTGATGCACCTCGACGGTGCTCGTCTCTGGCATGTGCCTGTTGAGACAAAGATGTCATTGTCGGAGCTTTGTGCCCCCTTTGACTCTGTTAACCTTTGCTTCAGCAAGGGCCTTGGGGCCCCGATCGGCTCCTGTCTCGTTGGGTCAAAGGTGTTCATTAACAAAGCTCGCTGGTTCCGCAAGGCCTTTGGAGGAGGAATGCGACAAACCGGAATTCTCGCGGCTTCCGCAGCTTACGCGCTTAGCCATAATTTCCCGCAATTATCCCGCGTGCACGCGTTGGCCAGACGCCTTCAAAAAG
Organism: Pulveroboletus frians; assembly: GCA_038089395.1. Classification (NCBI taxonomy): domain Eukaryota; kingdom Fungi; phylum Basidiomycota; class Agaricomycetes; order Boletales; family Boletaceae; genus Pulveroboletus; species Pulveroboletus frians. The sequence goes on from JBBPKT010000001.1 coordinate 2,084, forward strand.
GACTGGAGGAGCTGGGCGTCGCGATATTATCCCCAGCGGAAACGTGCATAGTAAATATATTTTCTCTCACTGCAAGCCTCGCTTACGAATTTTTCGTGCAGATGCTCTTCGATCCTTCTACCATCGGTGTTGAATATGAGGAGTTAGTAAATCGTGCTGCTGCTCTTCCGGATCCCATTACACTGCACGGCCCACGGGTTGTGGTACACATTCAAACGTCGAGCGAGGCCATTGATGCCCTTCTCCAAGTGGTCCGTGAGCTGAAGGATGAGAAGATAAGTGAGGGGTTTACACCATCTAGTACTCAGGCGTTGGTGAATGGCGCGACGGTCAATATTTATGGAAAGGCATAACATTTGAGCGAGTGTTGCTATTTACTTAATGTAAATCCAATTATGTATCTGTGCACAGCTTTGCCAAACTGCCGTGAAGGGAGGCGCGTCACGCGAGAGGATCACGTGCCTCATGCTATGCGCTGCTGGAGCGAGTCGAGGACAGTGCCGCCCGACCTTCCCCAAGGACACAAGCCATGTCCAGGTCAGAAAGAGACGATGTTATTACGGGTCTCGTAAGTTTGTCAGTTTCACAGTGATTGTAGTATTGACCACGTCCAGGCGGCGAGACTCTTCTCAGCCATGCTTGATGACCTTGTGATGGACGCTGCCCTTCAAGGCCACCACGAAATCGCACGAAGTCGGGCGCCCTGTCAGATATGTCATACACAGTAAGCTCACTTCACTATTACATGAGTATTGATTCTTCACATCCCCCAGCTGTTGTGCAGGTGAGTTATAGTTATGCCGCTTGCTGTTGATTAACTACCATATCTTGGACCCAAATCGTATAGTTCACGCGTTACCCCAGTTGCAAGATGCAGGGGGTATCGAGACATCGTCGTCAACGGGAAAAACTCTCCCAAGTCCTGGTACGAGTACACCGACAACTGTCAAGGACGGCAACATACTTTTGGAGTGCACGGTGTGTAAGCGTCAGGTGCGTTGACTCTCCATTGCATTGTCCCCTTGTCACAATGCCCATTTCCCACCCCAAGATCGCGTCAAATAGATATGCACCTCATCTTAGTTCATGTATGGGTATAGGAACTGGTGTACGACGTGGGACAGCACGCGCTACAAATATAAAAACAAAGTATGACATCAATGAGATTATATTGTGCTGGTGACCGACCGTTTTCAGGATCTCGATGGACTCTGGGAGGTCAGCATCGCCGTATCTTGGCTCGGAAAATGGTAACATTTCGGATGATAATTCCAATGGTAAAGTAAAAGTGAAATCCAAGGGTAAAATTGCTGGTATCTGTCACTCTTCAGGAACTAGATGTATTGTCTCATCATACTATAGATGAAGCAGATTTCAGCATCAAGCGTAAAAGGGTGGGTCTCTGTATGCTCTCTCCATGAGTCTACCATGCGCATACGAAAGTAGCCGGGTTCGCCACAAATATCCCCAGTCAAGAATTCAAAGAAACAGAAGACAACCGGTATGTCGCTGTATTGGTGTGCTCGCAAGCGAATCCCGACATGGTTTAGGGTCCCCTGTTTCTCGACTGAAGACGGGATTTGACGGCCCGGCGAATCAGGTTCCCACTTCCCAATCCAAGATCCCCTCCAAGCTACGATCGTCATCGATTGCCTCGTTTTTGGATAGAGAGCGATCTTCCACCCCTGGTTCTCAATCCTCGGTTGGTACACCTGTTGGTGGTTCTGTCTCATCTGCCATCCCAGCCAAGAGTCCTGTTGGGACAGGACCGCCGAAACGCGGACGTCCGAAAGGCAGCAAGACAGGAATGAGCAGGGGGGCGGTTGCACTGGCGACACAACAGAAACGTCCGAGTCCTCCTCGGCCACCGGCGCCGGTGCGAATCGAACCAGACTATTTGATTGGTGTGTGATCCGAATGTGGGTGACTGACTGACTGACTAACATGACAACTAGATGTCGAAGGAGAAGAAACGGGATCTTCGACGGATACAGATGCATCATGATATGGTTATCGTACTAGTACAATGTGCGGTATGATGTATTTGTTGACCTCTGGGTCACGAACGAGCTAAAAGCTTGACCCGGCACGTCTCGGCAGCTTCGCGAGGCTTCCAACTCAACTCAACTCTTGCTCGGTAGGTCAGTGATGACTACTTTCTAGCTCGTCTCTCCTTGGAGACTCTCAGACACTTGAGAATGAGATGGATGCGTCGGAAGTGTTACACAGGAGCGCAGTTCATTAGATAATTTACATAATTGATATTTGGCGGTCCCTACCGACATCGTAATCACCCGGCGCTCTTGACGGACTTTGAGCACCGTCAACTTCGACGTTCATTCCGTTCCCTACCCGCTCGCAGGACGATTCTTTCCCTCACACTCCTTGTTCTTTCCCAAATGGCTCACCCCCTCACGAATCTCGGTGACCGCTCCACAGACTACCTCACAACCGACCCTCACAACCACCCACCCGCGGACGACTCCAAGTCTTCATATGACGACCTTATCGATCAATATGCAGAGCCTTACTCGAGAATATCTCGTCATCAGACCTTCAAAGTTCAAACCGCCCCTCTTGGTGATTCAGAGTCTCGCGGCCCTTCCTACTCTCTGGACTGTAAATCCCCATGTCCCAGTGGCAAGCCTCGTGAAGTGGTAGAAGACCCCCCCGGGTTCCCTCAGGGCTATCCCCCAACATCCAAACGAGAAAAGCTGATCGACCCCGGGAAATGGTGGCAGCGCGTGAGTGGTCCTTCACTTTCTGGTCAATTAGAGTTCTTCTCATTGTCCCTCAAAGATCCTCCCCGACTCCTGGGCATGTCGGCTCTTCGTGATAACTGTCCTCGTCGAGACGACGATAGATCTCGCCATTGAGGGTGATCTTCTCGTTCGGCTGCAGGATTCTGGAAGTAACAAAATGCCTGTATACCTCAGCGTGTTCGCGCTCGCACAGTATGCATCTCCAACCGTCTCCTGTTCGTGTTTTGACATTCGGTGCAGTGTCTTTCAACTCGCTCTCGCCGTGGATGCAGTGTACGCTCAAAACACCCTGCAATTCATCTGTCTCATGTAAGTTGACCTCAAAGAATTCCCGCGCCTTTCCTGATGTTCAGTTATAGATTATTCAATCTTCTTTTCCTCATCTACGCTATCATCCAGATCGGAGAAATTCAAAACTCGACGACAACCTCGGGCGGCATTCTCCACCTACCAGTCAATGTCCTCACGAACATCATTCCGGTGGTCATTTCCACCGCGGAGATAGCTTACATTGCCCTTGGCTGGAAGATCTACAACGAGTTCGGGTGGAAGGTATACAAGTTCCTCGGTGCCGACCGTCGCATCAAGAAAATGTATGCTAGCTACCAAATTTTCCATTGTCTTGTCAAGTTCGATCTCTTCTTCTGGGTTGGTTTCTGCGTCCAGTTTCTCTGGCTAGTCCTCTCGAACACCGACTGGGAATACTATGTTACTTGGGCTGCTCTGCCTTTATCCGTTGTTCTTATTATCGAGGGTCATCTCGCAGCACGCCACGAGAACAAGTGGATGATGGCGACGTTCTTGTCAGGGTGCATAGGAGCATTGGTGTACTTCATCTATAAAGCAAGTTGCTTCTCTCTCCTTTCCTTTCCATTGTGTTGACCTGTCGGTAGACATGCAAACTTCTCAAGTATCGTAATTCCGACTACGCTCAAGTATGGCATTCGCTTACCACTTTCTGTGAGCTTAATTTGGTTCCTGCCATCCGGATGGTTCACGCTAAATACACCCAAATAGCTGCGATTGCGATTTTTCTCCTGCTCATAACCATTATTTTTACGGTAATTGTGATGCGGAACTTCGGCAGGGGACTTAAAGACTCAAGTAAGAGGTGGCTGTGATTTTCATGTTTCAGACAACTAACCGCTTGCTTGCAAGTTACAAGAAACAAGGCGCATGCCCGTGGAAATGGATCTAAACAGGTCCATGGCAGGCCTATGAGCATGAATCCCAACCGGATGAGTATCGACTAAAGGCGCACTTTGTCGAATCAATGGACCGGTACTATTTCGCGCGGCTTGTCATCTTGCGACACGGGGACGTTTACCTGCATTACTGTGACTCTTGCGTCGAGTTTCTCCCGCATGTCTAGATTGCGGCGTCTCTGCGACCTCCGCGGCTTCATTTTTCTTGACTTATACCTATACGTATTATATACAAGCACGCTTGATATGTGGCTGGATTCAATATCTGCGTACTATTCCTTTGAAGTTGTTCAATCGATTGTATATGAGAACTGTGCTCCAATTTTACGAGTCACAGTAATCCGTGGAAGCAAAGTGGCCCACAGCTTTCGTTTGCCCATTCATCACTTGAGTCGTACTCGCATCTGCTCGGAATGTCCCAACGGTGAGGGCCCTCGAAAACATCGCCTTGCAGGGTGACTACAATCAACTAAAATCCCCTCAGTTTCCGTGCACCCAGCTCGCTGCGTGATCGCTCCGCCCTGCTTGGCGGCCTGACACCACCTGCCTCGGGGCGTTCGTCTCCATTTGGACTTCCACCCCGAACACCGTCAGGGCACCGCTACGCCGACGACTTGGAGGGTCAGAACGATGAACAGCTTGAGGGTTTGTCTGCCAGGGTCAAGCTGTTGAAAGACGTATGTGGCCTCGCTTGGTAGCGCCTCCCCTCAGTTGGTACTCATCAGTTTACCTACCACAAGATAACGATCGGTATCGGAAACGAAGTCCGAGAGTCCACTGTTCAGCTCAGTCAAATGGTACGCTAGTTTATCTTCTTGGTCCTCCGGCTGAAACGCTCTTCGTTTCTGCTACTAGAACGATGCATTTGCGGAGACGTCGGGTGTCCTCGCGGGGACCTTCCGTCGAATGAACAACATGGCAGAACGACAAGGCTGTCGATGGTTGTGGTACATCGTCTTCCTGGTCTTCGTCTTTTGGTTCTTCATCATCGTGTGGTGGTATCGAAGATGAGGATACCCTCGCCCCACGATTTCTCATGGTGGATGTTCAACGTTCAACGTTCAACGTTTGGGTTGGTTCCATTCCGATCAACATTTGTATCGTCATTCAATACCGCTATCATAACTGAAAAAAATAATGCTTTGAATATCACAGATAAATCTCAGCGGACTCCACGACGGGCGGATGAAGTGACAACAATGCTATGGGACATCAAGAAACTTGGCATGACCAATCTCCCAAATCATTCGTCTCCGAAGGTAAGCCATATCCCTTTGCGAGAAATTAAATGTCTCCTCTCCTCGAGACAATGTCTCCAAGAATTGGCAAGTAAAGACGCCGCAGTCATAGCCATTCTCCTGCTGTGGGGTATTCTGTGAAGGAGACATATGAGCTCACTCATCTCTGGGCGCACGAGAATGCTAACATCTGGGCCATAGTTCACCCAACCGGTAAAATCAAATGGCTTCTTCATCTTGTTCTGGTGCTCGAGGTCAAGGTAGTGTCGAAGACCCTGTCGATGGACTTTAGGTGTGAGGTTACGAACGGAAAACAGGGTGTCTGACCTTGAATATATGCTGGCAATCGAGGTTCATGCTGTCATATGACTCTATCCGTTTGCGACGAAAATTAATAGCAGCACCAGCCCAATGAGAGTTGTTGTGGTTGACGGGAATAAGGATGATATCTTTTGAAAAGATATCTAACTAAGCAAACGTGAGGAAGCCAGATAGAAGACTGGAAAGTAGCAGTCACACCTTCTTGGTCCATTTTGCGAGTCTTGCCCGCTCGTAACCCTCGCCTTGTAACTTGGACCAGAAGAAGGTACTGAAATAATGTACATTCAGAGATTTCTTCCTTCCATTCGCCCCTGAGTTTTGTTTACAAGCTTCTGAGCGCTCGAGCATCATTGCACCATAGAAATTAATGAGTTCATCATTCAGCCATTGGCATGGCAGTAGACGCGCAAGGTCCTTGTCGTAAACCTGTTCTCGCGCTATCTTTGAGATGACACCTTTCTTGGCCAAGAGGACGTCGACTTGTCTCTCCATCTCCGGAGGCAGTGACTTGGGAAGAGATGGGCGGAAACGCCGTTCTATCTTCTCGTCCTTCCTGCGAGCCTCTTGGCGCAGCCATTCGTAGGTCGAAAAGGGCTTCGTCGGCGGACTAGTGATAAGATCAAAGTAAAAACGTTTCACCACCTGCAGTCCCCGCGACGAACCTTGCCAGTGTACGCAGCAACTTCTTTTTCGCATTTTCCAAGAAAGGTATGTCCGCGTACTAAAAGCTTGATAAGAGTAAAACTATCGTATATACTCACACAACGCACGTCAGAGAACGAATGGCGATGCGATAAACTGGGTATATCTTCCTTCAGGCGGAGGTCTGTCAGAGAGGCCGAGGCTGGAACGAAGTATGAACGCGAAATGGTGTTATAGGTATTTGTGATGCGTACGTGATTGGGCATCCCGATCGTCGAGATGCTGGAGTCGGGCTTGATAATCTATGTATGCTAGCGCAAATAAATAACGGCGAAGACGTCAAGGAAACCTAGAATTTACACTTGAAGTCCTCATAATTCGACCTGAATCCTGATAAATTTGAGGGTGAGACATATGCAAGAGACGAAATATGTGCGGTACCGCTTTCTCGCTTAAGGTCGAAGAGTTCCTTCATCACGGCCTCTCTGTCTTTCATTCTATCCTCTCTCACTCTCGCCTTATGCTACGTCGCGCCGGAGTGAACTAGTTAGCCTGGAGTGCAATGTCCTGCAAATATGACAAGCACACCTTTCGAGCAAAGATGTGCTCTTTACTTTTTCTTTGGTTTACAATACTACTCATCTCTTCCGCCCTTCGATATTTCTGCACGGAATCGGCCAAAAGAGCATCCCCTGTCTGATGGCAAGGTAGGGGGGTTGAATGAGAGATAGATCTGAGCCCAGTCGTGCATAGTGATTGTAGTGAGTTTCCAGAACCATGAACGGGATTGAGGAAAGTTCGTATGGGATACTGGTCGGACAAGGGATGGGATGGAAGTTTAGCCTGCTCCGTTCGAGCCTGATGTTCGTGAGGATAAAGTTTGTTTGACACTAGAGGGGGACGAGAAACCATAGAGCGGGAAGCGGGGGATGTATACACCGAGCGAGGACGAGAGCGAGAGTGAGCCGAAGGAGGGAGTGAACGTCGCAACCGCGGTGGATGGTTCAGCCAGCCAGTTGAAGAAGATTCGCGCGATCCCAACGCCTTTATTGTCTCTGAGGCGAGTTCGACGACCTCGCGTGCTAGCTGGGTCCAACGAGCGGTCAGGCTGGAATGTGCAGTGAGCCCACCAGGAGTGTCCTGAGTGCTTTGTTCAACGCGTTGATGTTTCGGTTGCCTGGTCGGGAGGAGGGGATCAGATGGCTCCCTTTTGCGAGCGTTGGGCATGGAGGGGAAAGCGTTTGCTTGCGTGGTGTGGATGCCGGTGACAGCAGTACCAAGTGGCGAGTCTTGAAAGTCAAGCGGAACGAGAAATCAATGACTGCTTACATTCCCACGGTACAACGCATCCATCCCGTCCAGTGACGATACACATGTCACACGGCCCGCTTGGCTCAGTTGGTTAGAGCGCAGGTCTCATATCACGCATATGAGTGGCTTTGCCGTCACGCAATCCTGAGGTCGCAAGTTCGAACCTTGCAGCGGGCAGGTTTTTCTTTTCAAATTCATTTACGTGTCTTTGAAACATCAGATTCCGCACGCGTCGTCTACGTCAGTGAGTGGGTAGATGACAGGCGAGGCGAGGTGTGGGTATGTTTCCAAAGGCGCCTGAGAAAGAAGAGACTGGAGAGCGTCAAGTCACGTGGAGCACCGACATTGTCATTCAACATCTATCATCCCGAGAACCCTCTCTCAACTGCCATTGTGAAAGAGGAAACCTGACCCTCGTATTGCGATGGCTTCAAATCCGTCCCTTCGTGATCTGTATAATCCTCCCTCGACGCAATGGACGTTCATTCCACCACCTTCATCAACCATCCCGAAGCAAGCCTCTAACAACACCTCCACATCTTATCAATGGACAACCCGCCCTGCTCCAAGCTCCATATTCGACCTATCTCCCTCATTGAATGCTGGAGAGCCTTCATCGCTCGATGCTTCCCTTCTCTTTCGCTCATTGGCTGCCTCGGCTTTGCTCCAGTACTGCAGTACAGCTATGGCAATGCCATTGGAGGTTGGAAAGTTACTTCTCCAGATCCAATGGGTCCCGAAGGATGCTTTCACCCAAGAATCTGAGGAGGAAGCAGAGGAAGAGACCGAAACAGTGAGTCGAATCCCGTTCCGACGTCTAATCAGCTGATACGTCCCGTAGCAAAGCGAAGCAACAAACGAAGAAGAGTCCTACTTTGTTGAACCTGGTGCTGTTCCAACTCGCTATCCAGCTCCAAAACTCGTAGACGACAGGGGGTATATGATTAGGACTTCTGTTACGGAAGACGGGATGCGCCCAGAGTATATTATTCCGGTTGGCAGCGCTAGTACTTCGTGGGGCATGGTTCAACGTCTCATTGGCTTTCACGGCGAAGGGTGGCTGTCACTATGGAAAGGTGATGGTCCTACAGAATCATGGTATGGTTACTGAATCCACTTCTTTAGGTCTGCTCACGTCATGTGTACACGACGTTGCTTTCGCGAATCTGCAACCATTTGCTGACAGCATCTTACATTCGCTCTTTCTTCCGTCGCAGGGTGGATTCTACCGGCCATCCCCGCTGCTGCCGGTAGCTTCGCATGTCCTGACTGGCTTTCTATTGTCGCCTCTAGATCTCGTCCGTACGCGGTTGATTGCTCAGACGTCGATGCCACGATACAAGACTTACACAGGCCCCATTCACGCTCTCTCAGACATTCTGGCTAACGAGGGTGGTCTAAGGGGTATTTACTTGCATCCTCATCTCCTGATACCGACCATACTCGAAATCGGACTCCGGTCATTCGTGCACGTTACGTTACCCGCTGTTATCGTTCCACGACTGTGGCTAGGTCCACACGTTGCAGCGGATACGCACCCTATTGCATGGGCATTCGCGGAGGTTCTAGCGGGATGTGCAAGTCTGTTAGTAACCTTGCCGGTTGAAACGATCCGCCGGAGGCTGCAAATTCAGACGCGCGGGACGGCGAAGCCCTTGCGTACCTGCGTGGAGACACGGCCTGTGCCGTACAACGGTATTGTCGACGCGCTCTGGCACGTCTTGACGGAAGAGAGATCGGATTTGCCAATTAAGCGTCCGCGGAGGAAACGAACGGTTGAGAAGGAGAAGCGTCACGGAGAACACACGGAGGAGGGCGAACAGAGTTGGCTGGGGCGGACTGGAGTCGGACAGTTGTACAGGGGACTGGGGATGCGCCTTGCAGCCAGTGTCGTCGTCTTTCTGCTCGTCGTCGTCGGTGGCGGCGAGGATGTCGAGGGCGGGTGGGCAGAGTTATGAGCACCGGCCGGCGTTAGGAGGATGGCCGGGCAATTGGCTCCATAAGGAAATACACCGTATACGGATGTATTTTTGGTCACCCGCTGCTGATGGTCGTAAACTTTAGAGATCGAGGTTGGGCACGTTTGTCTGTCCGATTTCCGTCTACATACTATTTTAGCCTTAGCCTCAATTCACCTTCCCCTCCTTGTTTCTTTCTTTCCGCTCTCTCCCCGTCGCCCACCATGGCGACTAACACCTCTCACAACGGACCTCCTCGGCAGCAAAGCCCGCAGGAATACCTCGCGCCCGACCAATTGGACGACACACTCGCTGGTGACGCCTCGAAAGGCGCTGCTGTCCACTCATTTGGTCCGGACGCATCACCCCAGGCAAAAGCCGCAGCGGCCAGAGAGGGGCTTAAGAACATCATGCCACACGCCGCTACAGATACCGAATCGAATAGTGCAAGAGGTGTGTTGTCACATTGTTCTACCCGTAACATGACCAAAGCTCCCACCTCGCTCAGGAGGCCTGGTGGACTCCGGAAATGGCCATGTCTTACCAGCAATCAACGTCCAGGATGCCGAGAAAGCATCAGAGGAGTTTGAGCACCCTACTTCGCTTCTGTCTACGCCAGGTGGCTATCCCTCAGGTCTTGCCCCCGTTGTTCCCAGCTGGTACAAAGTTGGATGGCGTGCCGTCGCTAACATAGACACCCCTCTCCCTGAAGAGGGAGAAGAAAAGGACAAGTCTATTCTTGGACTTTTCTTGAGCGAACAATTCTACGGCGCCTGGTACCACAATGCCGCAGTGATTTTCTTCGTACGCGCCGTCTATGTTTTACTTGTCTTGCCTAACACGATCTTTCAGGCTGTCTTTGCCTCTCACTTCTTCACTCGCTTCAATTTTGGATGGGGATGGTTGTTCATCCTCTTGGCCATCTGTAACATGTACTACGTCAACTCCATGACTCGCGTTCGTCGTCATGCTCGCGATGATATCCAGCGTGAGCTCGTTAAGTCCCGATTGGCTTCCGAGCACGAAACCGCCGACTGGTTAAACAATTTCCTTGACCGTTTCTGGCTCATCTACGAACCTCTACTTTCCGCGTCAATAGTGGCCTCCGTTGATCAGGTTCTCGCCATAAGCACGCCCTCATTTCTGGATTCCTTGCGCCTCACTACTTTCACACTTGGCACCAAAGCTCCAAGGATCCAGCGAGTCAGGACCTTCCCAAACACAGAACAGGACATTGTTATGATGGACTGGGGAATCTCGTTTACCCCCAATGATCTGTCTGATCTGCCTCCTTCCCAAGCAGCCCGGAAGGTTAACCCCAAGATTGTGTTATCCGTAAGGATCGGAAAGGGTCTAGCAACTGCTGCTATGCCCATTTTAATCGAAGATGTCAGTTTCAGCGGTCTCATGAGGGTCAAAATGAAGCTCGTATCCAATTTTCCTCATGTACAAATTGTGGATCTCAGCTTCTTGGAGAGGCCTGTTTTCGACTACGTCCTAAAGCCAGTTGGTGGTGAAACGTTTGGTTTTGATATCGCTCATGTTTGTACAACACGTACATCCTTGTTCATTTACTGATCTCCCTGACAGATTCCCGGGCTCTCCGAGTTCATCCGTGAAATGGTACACGCTAGCATTGGTCCTATGATGTACGACCCGAACATTTTCACGCTTAATTTGGAGCAATTATTGTCCGGTACCCCTCTGGATGCAGCAATTGGGGCGATACAAGTAACCGTACATGCCGCCCGGGGACTCAAGTTTAGTAAGATCGGTGGAGGGTCACCAGACCCCTTTGTTAGTGTCAGTATCAACAACCGTCAGGAGCTCGCAAGGACCAAACACAGGCAATCGACGTTCGTTCTCTATCCATATCCCATCGACTCTCCCATAGATTGTTGCACAGGTACAATCCGACTTGGGTAGAGACCAAGTTTATTCTTGTTAATTCTTTACAGGAGCAACTGGTGCTCACCGTGATTGATCACAACGAGCGCAGAAAACACACCTCCCTTGGTGCTGCAATATTTGAGATGAACAAGCTTGTTGAAGATGCTGTTTTCGAGAATGTTGAATTGCCAATCCTAAAGGATGGAAAGGACCGTGGACAGATTCGGTTCGACGTCTCGTATTATCCCGTACTCAAGCCCCAGGTCGTTGACGGTCATGAACAATTACCGGAAACAAGTTTGTACCCAATTTCTGATGTAGACCATCCAACTTAACCACTTTCAGGCATTGGCATTGTTCGTTTGACTCTTCACCAAGCTAAGGAGCTTGACGCATCAAGGTCTCTCTCTGGGGAATTGAACCCTTTCGTCAGAGTCTATCTTGATTCCGATACTTCTCCGATTCACAAATCGCAAATCATCAAACACACGAACAATCCTGTCTGGGAATCTAGCGCTGAATTTCTGTGCTCAGATAAGCTGTCTTCGACAGTTATAATCCAGGTTATGGACGACCGGGACTTCCTGAAAGATTCCATTGTTGGATACACGACTGTGCGTATCAGGGACTTGCTTACAGCGGAAACATCGGAAGGACGAGACTGGTGGCCCTTGAGCAATGGTGGCAAAGTCAGGATTAGTGCGCAGTGGAAACCGCTGCAAATAGCAGGTGTTCTCAGTGGCGTCTCTCAATACGTCCCACCCATTGGTGTTGTAAGGCTTTGGCTCCAGAAGGCAACAGATGTCAAGTGAGTCGCTTATAACATCGCGAAGAAAACCAACTGAGTATTTTCCGAGAAATGTGGAGGCTTCCCTTGGCGGCAAGGTTAGTCCACCAAAGCATTGCATTGAGTGGGAGTCTAACGTTCTATCCCAGAGTGATCCTTATGTTCAAGTTTTAGTCAACAATGTCATCCAGGGTCGAACAGAGGTTATTGACAATAGTATGTGCCAGGTTCTCTCCAGCATGTTGAGTGCTTACCCTGTCATGTCACAGACCTGAACCCTGTGTGGGATCAGATCATTTACATACCTGGTACGTCTCCCCAACAACACCGTTGATGCCGCGCTGACTAGGTCGTGCAGTGCACACCCTCAGAGAGGTTAGCAAGTCTTGATTGTTTGCAGCTCAATCTGACTATTTTACAGTCTATGCTTATGGAAGTGATGGATTACCAGCACTTGACGAAGGTAAGAACGGTTTTCCCCCCATGCTCATGTTAATAATTATTCTCTAGGACCGCTCCCTCGGCTCTGTCGAGCTTCATGTCAATGATCTCGTTCGGGAGTCGTCGGCCGATGCCCAATTCCATCATGAGTCCACTGGTAGGAAGGAATTTGTTCAGCCCATTCAAATTGATGGGCAGAATACATTCAAGGGTCACCTTCACTTTGTTGCTGAGTTTATTCCCGCCTTGGCTCTCAAGCATGTCAGTTTTGACGCAGGAGAGAACGAGCTTCAAAGAGCCGCAAAGGCAATGAACAGCGTAGCAGATGATGCCGCTGCCGTGGACGCTACTGATTCTTCCTCTTCCTCTTCTTCTTCGCGCCTAATCCGCACCGTCACGGCCGATCGCCCCATGACAGAGTTGGGCTCACATGCACCGAAGTCGTCACACGACACTTGTATCACTGATGGAACCCAGATGGAGCCCAAGCCCCAAGGTGGCGAAGGAGACCCGGCGAAGGAAGATAAGCAACCTTCTGAGTTGGAACTTGACAAGGAACAGCTTTTGAAGCATCGTACGCCGACTCTCCCAGTGACCTTCGTGTAGCTTACTGTTGGCTAGAGTCCGGCATTATCATCTTCAACGTTCTGTCAGGCAAACTTCAACGGAAAGCTCGCCTAGAGGTTCTCCTCGACGATGGGTATTGGCCGGCATTCAGTACATGTAAGGCTCGCAGCACAAATGCTCAGTGGCAACATGTGGGGGAAGGTTTCGTCAAGGAACTTGACTTTGGTCGTGTCTGGTTGCGGCTAAATGAAAGTGCAGAAGGTGACAAGGATGATGTTATCGCTGAATGGAAAGGTGGCGCGAAGCCGTTCTTGGAAGCAACGCTGGCAAGTTGGATGTTGCAAACATGATTGACTTTGAATTGAGTTCACTCACAGGACCGCCGCGAATCATTTGTGTTGACTGATGTGGACGATGAGAGCAAAGTTTCTACCGTCGAGATTGAAGCGCGCTACGTGCCCGTACCCGCGAAGTTGGAACCAAGGGAAAGCATTAACAGTATGCTATTCCACCTTGCCCCTGAAGCATTTCTCACAATGTCTATAGATCAAGGTGTTCTGCGCGTCGATTTGATTGAAGGCAGAGATCTCCTTGCGGCGGATAGAGGAGGTATGTGTTATAGGCATGTTGTATCGCTTATCGATGACACCTTTGCAAGGTACATCTGACCCGTACGCGGTGTTCACTCTCGATGGACGCAAGGTATTCAAGTCGCAGACGAAGAAGAAGACTCTACATCCCGACTGGTCAGAAAATTTTAATGTCAATGTGGTAAGTTTGTAAATCTCCTCCATTCCACGTTGTCGAAAATTTCCCAGCCCTCCCGAGTCGCTGCGGATTTCTTGGTGGAGGTATTCGACTGGAATCAACTCGAACAATCAAAGAGCCTCGGAGCTGGCAAGATTACTCTGGGCGACCTGGAACCTTTTGAATGTGTGGAGCGTATTGTCAGCCTGTCATCGGAGAAACATGGCGAAAAGGGAAAAGTACACATTCGGCTGACATTCGCTCCGGAAATTATTTCGAAGGCGCGCAAGGCCACATCCACGTTCTCGGCGGCCGGACGCGCAATGACCCAAATTAGTTCGCTGCCGATGGAGGCAGGCAAAGGTGTTATTCATGGTGTCGTAGGAGGGATCTTCAAAAGGGACATCCCTCACAACAATAAACCACCTGAAAGCCACGTCCCACCTTCAGAGCCCCTACCCGGGCATCCTTTGCACTCTGCGGACGAGACATCGGCTTCGGTGCGCGAGTCTGCTGTCTTCCCATCAACAGAATCAGGGCCTCGTGGCACAGGGGGTCCTCCTTCGGAGCCTGGATCGTTGCGTGTGGTCGTGTTCGGTGCGAAGGAACTCCCTGGGGGTGATGTGAAACCGTATGCCACACTACGTATTGGTGATAGGGAGTTCAAGACTAAGCACGGTACCAAGACTTCAGCACCAGAGTGGTGAGTGACAATTAACGCTGGTTGATACCTTGGTACCGAATAATGATAGGAACGAGTCCTTTATCTTCGCTGCGAGTGCGCGTACACCGAGACTGCACGTGTGGATTTACGACCACAAGACACTTGGCAAAGATAAATTGATCGCGGAAGGGGAAGTTGACGTTCGTGCTATTTTAAAAGTCGTGGAGGCTCTCGCTTTCTAACATTGCCACTTCAGATTTGGAACTATATCCTGCCCGGTCGAAATGTTACAGCCGACGTCCCGCTTGCGTTACGTGAAGCTGGTCAGCTTCGTCTACGGCTCGAGTTCGACGGAGACGCCAATCCTAATCATCATGATCCTGCTGCCTCTGAACGTCATCTAGCGTCGCCATCCAGGTTTAGCATCAGGGCCCGCAGACCGGATGACACCTGAATATGACTAGCTTTGTTTCATGTCTTGGCAAACATTGGTGATTCTTCCTGCGGACGCAATGCTGTTCTACTTGTATGACATTTCCCCCCCATAAATATTAGCCCCGGGAAAAGCAGATGATGGATAAATGTTCTCTTCCAGCCCGTCTCTGTAGTGCGATCTGGAATGTATTAATGAGGTACTATCCTGGAAAACTGCACACACCCGACTGTTCATATCAAATTTCTCCCGCATCCTTTGGCGAATTTCTGGAACATTGTTCTGCGCCAGTGCCACGAGGTAGAATTTCCCGCAGTCCGACAATAAGTCCTGTCCTCTGTCTTAAGTAATTCGTAGTGCACTGGCTGAGGGTGACCCACTCCAACGTCGTCTAGAAAACGATTTGTTACTTCCATACCCTTAAACCCCCCTGCCCAGGAGCCGGCAATGCCAGGACTACCTTGTGCATGAGTAGATTCTTCGTGGACAGTGGGAACGTATGGCGGGTTAAACAATATAAGGTCGACGCAATTTCGCAGCCGTGTCAACAGTGGTTTAGAGAGATCGCATGTAACCGGGTTGAGAGGGACCTGCCATTCGTTTTGAAATGGAGTGAAGATACTAGTCATAGGAGAAAAGTACCTCGTTCTGTTTTCCGGTGGCAAAAGTGCAAATTGAGGCGCGTTGATTGATATCAGTGCAAAGGTAGACTAGTATCGTTATCGGGAATGGGTATGTCATATGGAAGACAACTAACGGGCATTTGCTGGTCCCAAAATCATTCCAAGGAATGCTGACACACAACCGGATCCAGAGCTGGCTCAGGTCTTCAGGGAAGGTGGTGAGCTATCTGGATATGGTCTCACCCTATTTCGAGGCATATCAGCGGTTTTTGGGTCCTGAGTTGTTCTACATCCTTTTCAAGGCCGTCCAGAAGTAAAAATGTGTCCTCTACTGAGATATGAGTCGTTAACCAGCAGAGATTTGTAACTAGAGCTCACCTGCTGGGTCGTACACGTGTTGCTTCTCGTCATGGGAGAGATGGGATAGATCTGGTGTCGGGAACATCGTCGTGGTTGAATGCTAGATAGTAAGATCGAACAGATCACGTGTCACAACGCGTCGCGACTATCCTTTACGCCAGCATGGCCGGTCGTGCAAAGGTGGCAGCACTTCCTACCCGCGCTTCAACGCGAACCAAAACCCCGTCATCGAGCCCACCCCCTACGGTAAAAGCCATCAAGAAGGCCTCGACCCGATCAACCGCAGCTTCGGGTGCCGCTGTGACCAGGGCGGCAGTCTCTAGGAAGCCTTTCACGAATGGACTCGACTCATCTGATGCAAAGCATGCCGCACAAAAGGGAGCCGGTAAATTTCCAGTCACAGGATCCACGAAAGGAGAACAAGAACCAATCATGGTACGTGTGACGGCTCTAAGTATGATAGCATCAGGATCACCTTGGAAAAGGCGTATCTTCGTATAAGACCTCACTTGGGTGACCATAAGCCATCCATAATTCCATACTTGGATCCTTTGTCGGATACTGCGGTACGGATGACCGATCCATCCAGCGACATTCGTGGAGCACCCGGGATGAATTATCGACCATCGACTACACCTTCCTCGATTTACAAGTTCTCTCATGTCTTCCATCCATCCACCCAGCAAGCGGATTTCTTCAGAAAGACGACGCTACCACTTGTCCAGGACCTGTTGAACGGACAGAACAGTCTCCTCTTTGCTTATGGGGTCACAAATTCTGGAAAAACCTACACTATCCAGGGTGGCAACGAATCTGGCTCCGGTGGAATTCTTCCAAGGACATTGGATGTAATATTCAACAGTGTCGAAGGTCTGCAAAGCAACGGACGCGTAAGTACGTCCAGATGGTTCGGAGATCCCTTGCTAATATAAGTACGCTAGTATCGACCTGTCCGACTCTATGGGGTAGAGGAGGCTGATCCATCGGATGTCACCCCTCCTTCTATCGGCATAGACGTTTTGAATGAACCAATTCTAGCTGAAGTTTTAGCTGATCATATGGCATCCTCAGATGATTCTGGTTGCCATACTGATCCCACGACAATCAAACTTGATCGCAACTACGAATACTCCGTCTGGATTTCTTACGTAGAAGTATACAATGAGAAAGTTTACGACCTCCTTGCTTCAGTCAACGACAACCAGGACAAAGAAATGGCCGGGATCGCACCTGGTGCGCCGAGCTTTCCTAGGCAAGGTGCAAGCGGGGTTATCGTGACCCGAAAGGCGCTTGGAGTGAAGCCTTCTCCTGCACAGGACGCAATAGATGACAGCGGCACAGGAAATACAGGGAGATACATCTCTGGGCTCAAACATTTCCGCGTCGCTAGCGCCACGCAAGGAAGGGCTCTCGTTAAACTTGGGCAGTTGCATAGGCGTGTGTTCGGAACGATTGTCAATAGTCAAAGCAGCCGAAGTCACAGCATCATCACTATAAAGATTCTCAGAAACCACCGGGGTGACCGAGATGTAGGCCGTTGTCTCCCATCACCAACTAGTATTCACTCAACCTGCACTAGGACCCGAGTTCAGTGCAAATATCACGACTCACCCTCGTTGATCTGGCTGGGTCGGAACGGACGAAGCATACTCAAACAACTGGTGATCGACTCAAGGAAGCGGGCAGCATCAACAAGTCCCTCATGGTCTTGGGGCAGTGCATGGAGGTGACTAGATGTTTCCTTGAACAAACCATGGTCTGACTATGCACAGGTCATGAGATCCAACCAAAAGCGCTTAGCTCAAAGTCTTGCCAACCCAGGTCAAAGTGATACCAGGGACGTGAAAAGAGCACTAGCTGTGGTACCTTTCCGCCACAGCAAGTTGACTGAAATTCTCATGGATTACTTTGCCGGTGATGGCAGAATCGTGCGTCTCTTGGCTCTAATTTAATCAATCACTGATTTGTCCTGTTCCGCTCAGGCTATGATTGTGAATGTGAATCCATACGACACAGGGTTCGACGAGAACTCGCATGTTATGAAGTTTTCTGCATTAGCAAGAGAGACATTAACGGTGGTGAACAACGCCCCCATACCTCGCGTCTACACCGGTCCCAGTAAACTTGATGTGACAGCTAAACCAGGCCTACTCCCACGTGCCGTTACAAGAAAGGTGACGATATCGAGCTTTGGACCAGGAAAGAAGCTCAGTGAGGCACACTTAGAAGTGCTTGAAGGCAAGTATGGTTGCCAGAGTCGTCTAGCGGTTGGATAATGTTCATCACAGAAGACGAGGAGGCGAAGGATGATCAGGAGGAAGACAGCGATGACGAACCAATCAATCCATTAGTGGATGCCTTGTTCGATGAAATTGAAGACCTTCGTCTAAAGGTGTGTACGAGATTGAGGCTATTAGGAGCTAGTCTGTAATGGCCTTTTCTCAGCTTTATGAAGCAGAAATGCGGTGTGTCATAGTGGAGGCGGAAACTCGAGAGGAAGTCATGAAAGAGATGGAAGAAAGGATGCGCGCAGTTGAGAGAACCTATGCGCTAAGGCTCATGAGTGAGGTATGCAGACATAGTATTCATAGGGGATGTCCCGCTTACTGAGAAAGCCAGGTTGAACGTAATGAGCGAAAGATGAATGCAAAGATCGACATGTTGCATCAGGCTGGCCTGCTTGGACCTGCAAGGAAGGTGGCGGTGGTATCAACTTCAGAGAGCGAGATCGAAGGAATTGTTGAAGACGTATGTTGTTTGCATGTTGTCGTGGGACCTGTGGACTAAACTAAATCTAGTCTAGATCTGGGGAGGTCTCTGCCCAGGAATACGAAACAAATACTGAGCCAGAGGTCCCACCCTCTCCACTACATGGGAAGGGGAATGTTGCTGCAGGTGCAAACAAATTGGAACATTATAATGCACAGCCAGCAACAAACTCCAGGAAAACAAATGACCACCCAAGTGATGCGATCACCCAGACTACGGATGAAGACGAAGCAAAAGATAGTGCATCGTCAACCAATGATGATATTTCGGATGAGTACGCCCCTCAGACAACTACTAAGAACAGCAAGAAAGACAAGAAGGCGATCCGCAGTAAAGCCCCCAAAACTAGCAGAGGCAAAAGGTCGACGCCGGTATCCAGACATGAGTTGGAGATAAGGGGACTCTCAATAGAGGGCAATAGCCTGGCTGAAGCGAATGAGTCTGTTGTTATTCTTCCGAACAGAAAGCTCCGCCAAGCGGCTGTGGAAGCCGGAGGTCCAGGTATTGAGTATATCCCTGGCAAGGGTGAGGTGGATCCCGCGAAGAAAAAGAAGAGGTGCGCAGGTCGAACGTGGTGATCATACAGCTTCTGACTACAACATAGGCGACTAGGGGGGAAGAATACAGTGATGGAGGATGAGGTGGAAGAAGTAGTTGAGGCGATGGAGCAGAGGCCATTGCGGACAACTGTCAGACGGATGAGGGCGAGCTAAGCCGATCATGTGATGAGACGCGTCGAATAAATGTCACGTGCTTCTGTTATTGGAACCAGTGCCCAGTCGAGTCCGCTTTGTACATATCTCTCCGTTGACTGATGCCCATGGTGAAACGCAACTCACCTGCCCGGCGAAACTCATTTGCTGCAGCTAACAAAAGCCAGGCTCACCCTGGCCGCAGACGTCGTGCTCATTCCATTGCTCCTGGTGACGCGCTCAGCCCAACAGCTAAAGCTCGTCGTTCCCTCGTGCGTTCTCCTTTGATATGCCTGCCGCCACCTAACTTTTCTTAGGCTCCTAGAAAGAGCATTCTAAAGGCGGTCCCTAACGCTCTGGATGACGGTGACGATGCAACCCAATCTATGGACATCACTCGCGACGACCGCGACGACAACCTTACGCGCAAATCCTTGGGCAGGCGGGTCAGCTTTGCCAATCATGCTCACGTACGCCTTTTCGAAGTACCGGATCACAACACAAATAGCACCACTTCACCCCAGTCGTCGCCTGCTGCAGAGCCAGAGCTTGACAGTCCTTGGGTGACAAATGACGAGAATGCATACCCAGGCGCACGGGGATCTCGTCATCGTAATTCAGCTCGCCATTCAATAGCCTTCAGCGAGGGCGGTGGAGAGGAATCGATGGAGATGGACTCCGATGATACAGGCTTTTCCCCGTCTGCGTTTTTCAGGGCCGGAACTGAGGGTACCATGGATGGCAAGTTCAATGACGTAGACGTTCCATTTGATGGTGATGACATGGACGTGACCGAAGTTGTCCCTCCAGATATTGCCCGGGAGCGCTCACTGTCCTTTGGAGTCCCTCGACAGCCACTTGCGAACATTTCCATACCTCAGCCACCTGCAGATATTCATGACGGTCAGCAGGATTTGTCCAATGAGACGTCTTACATCGAAGAGGAGTCTACACAGTCACAATCTTTTACTTCAGAAAGTGATGTGTCTCAGCCAATGGAATTTACGATTCCCCTGGTTCGTCCTCCCGAGCCACCCAGCGAAGCATGGCTAGCCCTTCGCTCTGCCACGCATTCGGGAAACACTCCCTATATACCATCATCGGACGATGATGGAGGAGACGATGGCGACGACGTACAAGAAATGGAACTGACTGACGCAGTCTCGAGGCTACAGGCTGCCCGAGCTTCCCTTGGCCTTGGTGAGGCTGGTGACGCAGAGGGAGGAGAGGACAGCTTCACAAGCACTGAAGATAGCTTCGTGGAGGAGACTGCTGGTAATGGCGAAGAGGGAAATCAGACTGTTAATGTCACCCAACTCATGAGGCGTGTCAGTCTTAGACCGGGCGCGGATTCCACTGTGACTTCGGTTTTCAGTAACCAAGAACAGACAAGGGATGAAGCGACCAACCAAGCAATACCCGAACTGGTCGCCATTATTCCCCTGGCCCCTTCTGTCCCCCCCACTAGTTCGCAAGGAAATTATCCTACAATTCCTGAATCACCCCTGGCCGCTGCCACTCCTGCTGACCCTCCAGCATTGTATCCAGAGGTACCTGTTGATGCTGACCCTGCTATCGCTGCAGCTTCAGAGGAACGATTATCGTCAGACAGATCCCCCGTTTTTAGTGCGGCTCGACCTGTGTCACCGCGGACGCAATCTGTGATACCTGGGAACCCCCTGCAGTCTACGGTCATTACAGAACCATTGAACTTCATGTTCACGCCGAAACCTTGCGTCCCTCCATCCACTGCTCGTTCTCGTTCGTCTTCGCCTACCAAAGCACCTTCGTCACCGAGAAAATTCACCGCAGCGTTTGCTCCCCCCGTTACCCGCCCTTCTCCTCATAAACGATTAAAGGACAGCCTGGCAACCGATAGAGATGTGCAACCAAGCCCAGTGGATCGCCCCACCGGCACAGACAGACTGTCAATTACTCCAGGGCGCGGTACTGGCGCTGTTCGGGTTCTATTATCACCGTCCAAAGTGTCACCGCTTAAGATGGCACCCTTCGGTGTCGAGGAGCATGGTGCTGAACTAAGTAGGCGCACCTCAGTTGGTCTTCGGCGGCCATCAGGTTATTTCGCTCAGCGGAAGAGTCTGGGCAGCGTAGTTCCCAATCTGACGGCGGCAGCAAATGCGGGGACCGCCCCTCCTAGTCGAATCTCACCTATCAAGAAGACTGCTGTTACGTTCGGGCGAAAAAGCGTCGAGTTTATTGGGGACTCCGCGGGGGCTGCGGGTAGGGAAGCCGCTACCTATTCTAAGTCGGCCTCGCTAACAAAGGTTGACGATCCCGAAGCGTGGAAACGGCTCGCTGAAAATCCTTCATTGGACGACATACCTATACACTTATCCCCTCGTCGCGGAAGCCTGGTCTCTGTACCGGATGATCGGGATGCGCAACTTAGTCTAGGCAACGATGCACAATGGAGAGACGGAGTAGAAGGGGGCTTGGATGATGCACAAGGTCCCCAGATATCAATTGAACAATTCTTCGAAATGACAGGCATCCGATTCATGGACGACATTGCTGCACCTCGACGTTCCACTGTCCACCCCTCTGTTCTCCGCCCTTCACGAAGAGCATCGACTGAAGCGCAGATTCCTCTTGCGGAATATGTGGCTGCGATGGCTCTTTATGTTCCTCAACTGGAGCTCTACAGCCATGTTAGTAAAGACTTGCAATCATGGGTTGAGCGTATCAAGGAGATATATAGAGAGGCGGAGGAGGAAGCCCAGAAAGTGACACCTCCACTCTTCCAAGAGTTCGTCACTACCGATGAGAACGGGCAGGCCGAATTACTACACCAGCTCAAGTTAATCAAGGCACACAACCACGCACGGGCCAAGTCAGAGTGGTATGACTGGAAGGTGCAATGGGTTGAACAGTTGTACGAGAAGGCAGATCAAGGTTTTAACAACTTGGAAGTGGTGAGCAGTTTACGCCTTATGTTGTGGAGTAGTCTTATATGTCGTCTAGGATGCCAAAGCTCTAGAGAGCATCATACGGCAGGCACAAGACATAGTTCCCGGTCTACAGCAGGAGTACGACGAACTTATGAAGGAGCTCGCGAAAGAGAAGGTTGAAGTAGCAGAACTCGAAGGGTGCGACCAAGATTATTTGAACGAGCTGAAAGCCACCATTACTGAGCAGAGGTGTGTTTATGTTATTGTGGGCTGTGGCAGTCGTTTTCACGAACACTCAGTGCGGAGTTGAACACTTTCCATGCCGACGTCAAGGAAGCTAAAGCGAAGCTCGACCGTTTCGAGGAGAAGCTTAATGAAGTCGAGTTGCAGAAGAAGGAGATTGCGTCCGTAGTAGAAGACGCTGAACGGCGCATTCACATGCAGAAGAATAGCACCCGCGCGGAGACTTTCCATCTTAAAGGTAAATCCTATAGCACATCATTCCCATTGGCAGATGTTCAATCGCTATGCAGATGAGCTGGAGGCCCTCCAAAGCTTGCATATGTGGAAGGCTACCAAAGTTCTCCCGGAACTGTTTGAATTTACTTACGCGTCAGGTTATTGTGTATCCATTCCTTGTACGAAGTTCCAGCCAGCCACTGCAGACATCCAAATCAGGCGGGTCGAAAGTGCGAAGGCGAAACACAAGGAAGCCTTCCCTGTTTTGAGCGTGTTGATGCTGCAAACAGCAAATCAGCTTGTCACTCGACACAGAGACAAAGGTGTTCGTGAGGTTCGGATTTCGCTGAATGCTAATTTGAATGTTGTTGACCAACCTGACAGATTGTTCAACGCCTTGGCGACTACTGGTCGTCTTGCTCGCAGCTACAGGTTCAGCTGAAACTTGTATCTATCAAATTCCCACTCTTGATTGAACAGACTTCAACTGGATTTTCTGCCACTGCAACAATCTTGTTCCCGACCCTCAAAGCTAAAGCATTGATATCGTTTATACTTGATACCCCGGTATTCTCTTCGTGGCCGGTATTGGTCCAATCAATGCTTTGCAATGTGAGGGTAGCGTATGGACCTATCGAGTAAGTACAACTGCGGCCACATTCCAATCACACTCAAGTCCACCTAGTCGGAACACTCTCCAAAAGGCCGTCACTGCACGCTTGCAACAAGCTAGTCCTGTCAACAATCATGCATGCCTACTGGACACATGCATGGAGGCAGCAGAATGTTTCACATAAGGACGAAACATTAGTACCTTATTATCTTGCACCAATAAGTCGCAGCCAGCTTTTTAAGAATATACGTTGTACAATGCCATTTACGATGTGGACATGACTAGGAAGTGAACATGACTAAACATAAGATCTTGAAATTGGACAAGGGAGTGTATCCCCTAGATTCCAAAGACATGAGTCGTCATTGCTAAGTGTCGCCTGTAAACGCCTAAGATGATTTATTCGACATTGGATGAAGGAAAAACCCACATAAATCAGGCAAGCAGACCTTGGAATTGTTGTTGGTTGTGATCCAGCACAGCCATAAAAACGCCCAGCACTTGACGGGCGGATTGTAAATTATTCCTCTCATCATCGGCCTGGTCCTTCACTGACGACCACAAATAAGTGACCTCCTTGGCGACGCACGTTGCCTCCCAGCTTTTGTGCACATTAGTGAGCATTGCATTCCATGACAGGAGAGCGGCTTCTCGACCTCGTGCAAACCCTGCCTGTGCGATTTGCTCACAACGGCCTTCCGCTTGCCTCAGCTCATCCTGGAGCGATACTGTAAACGCTGCCCGTTCCTCATCCATCCGCTCTCTCGTCTCCACGCTGGTACGCAATTGCTGCTCGAGAACGGAAATCTGCCCGGCAAGCTCTTCGGTCTCTCTGATCCGACACTGCTTTGCAGCATAAAGTTGCTCCTCGAGCTCCTGCAAACGCAAGAGTCTTTCCCTTGCCATAGTCTCCGCCTGAGCAATTTGCAGACGCAGAAGGGTAATGGTACTGGAGTCTGCAAGCGGCGGCAGGTCAATTGAGGTTTCAAATACTGGGGCCAGGTGATGGACTGCGGGGGAGGGAGTTACATCAGGAAGAAGGACCTGTGAGATTGAACCGTAGCCGGAAGGAGAGGGCAAGGCAGATAGATTGGGGGTCTCTGGGACCTCCAGACCAATGGTGCCCGCATTTGGGGAGGGACCACCTGGGGTGAAAGGAGGCACGACATCCGCCAACTTACCCTCCAGGTCATCTCGCGTAAGAATTTGGGAGCCATTGACCGCCGATTGGTTCCAGGAAAAGATCGAACCACAATTTGGACCAATACCACGGCCTTTCGGCCGTAACACCGGCGAACTCTCTGACGGTGGTAACGGGGATAAATATGCAAGGTTGGCACGAGTTGGTAGGAGACTAGGGGGGCGGGGCGGAGTCTGAAGCCCCGAGTCCGTGGACTGACAGTTCGTTGTACAAATCCTCGGAATTGCTGGGGTCGGCGCCGCGAGAGATGCCACCGGGGCAAGTAGTAGTTCAACATTTCCAATGTCCACGCTGTCCTCACTATTCCCCTCTTCACTCTGGGAAAGGCTAGCCGGAGAGTCTCTGTCACTTCCGCCGAGAGCAACAACGGGAATCTGCCGTGAGCGACGGGCAAGTGGAGAGTCTGGAGGTTGATGTACAGAGGCCCGCAATGGGCTCGTGTCTTGGCTGGATGCTTTCGAACGACCAAAACCAAATGCATTCTTGAGTGAGGTCGGGTTTAGCGGTGAAGGACGGGTGTGAGACGAGCTGTATGATGAAGCTGAGGAAGGAGGCCGTGCGGTCGGGGTTCGCGATGGGGATGAGGTTACCGCAGTTTTGACGGTCTTTGTCGGCCGTGCAGGTCCAGCGCGAGCTGGAGATGAGCCAGATTTTGCGGGAGACGACTGCGCAATTTTGGGCTTGGTAGGAGTGGAAGGGGCAGTTGGACTAGGAAGATTGACTTTGACCGCTAGTGCTCGGTGCGGCAAGGGGCTAATGGGCCTCTCGACCTTCTCAGCAGAGGAGCACAGCGAACCTCTGCCCTTGGGATAAGTTCGTTGTTCACCGTTATCCTCTTCTGAGGTGCTCAGTCGTCTCCGAGTGCCCGCACGAATGGGGGAAAGGGGCTTTGTCGGCTCAACGATCACGGACCTGGGCCGATACTTGGGCAAAGCAGACGAGACGGTAGAAGAAGCTGCTTTGAAGCGCAGTGTTGACGAGCGCCTAGAGGGGCTGGAAGAATTAGATTCTGCAGATTTAACGCCATGTTCGTCTGTGGAAGAAAGACCATGCTTGAGGGCGGACTGTCCCCTGCGAGTTATGGTCTTGAATGAGGGGCTATCCTCCTTTCCGTATGGGGGAGTAGGGGATTTTGATTTCTGGGAGACGGTCGCGTGGGCGACCGCGGTGGAGCTCATTAGACCAAGGCGGCGTGCGGAAGACTCTTTGGCTTTCCTGAGGGTCCCGTCGCGGTCGCGGGAGTCCTTGTTGATCACGTCGACAAGAGCCTTTCCAACAGACGTAAAATTAAGGGAATGGCGAAGAGAGGAGCGTGTTGAAGGTTTGGGTGGACGTGACGACTTGGAGGTGGCTTCGGAAGCCATGAGGACAGTCTGCTAGTTGCACTGTGAATGCTTCCAAGAAGAATTAGGATGTCAGATGAACTGTTCCTGCCAGTTATGGGATACTGCGGGTTGTCTGCCACGTCGTCGTCGTCGTCGTCGTCAGTATTGAAAACGAACCAGAGTGGCACTGAGGATGTTTGTATTTGTCGGTCACCACATAAATCTACCGACTCCTGCACGTTCCATATACAAAAACACGTAGATGGTCGCGATGTTTATCGCCCCGTACCACAAGCCTTCAACCAAAAGACCAACAGAACTCATATCCCGCACCTGTGTCCGCAAGAGGATATACGGTACCAGGAAATACCGTGGCTCTAAAAGCGGCGTGGGTAGCAGCGTTGCAACACTTGCAAGTGGCAAAACGAGGGTCTGCAGCAACGTCTGGTCACCAGCTGATCGGTGACGTTTAGGGTCAATTCCCAGCTTCATCAATAACAATCAGCCCATCTCACCAACACGCAGCCACCATGCCCAGGCGCACGCCTGGTATCCCGGTATGAACAGGTAAGGCACGATTGAATGCAGCATAAACACCCTGCGCCACACATAGAAAGTGTAGTGGCGATTATCAGCAAGCAAAAACGGATGGTGGACCCTTCACAGCCCGATGCAGACACTCAGGTAAAGCGATGGCAGATAGCAAGTGACTCACGTGAACTGGTGTACTGTAAACACCATGAATACAGAAAGTAAGGCCGTGAACGCAATCCTCCTACCTCCAACATATCAGCGGCTTCTCTGCCTCGTCAAGAAACGCAGGCTCACATACCTTTTGGTCCCGAACATGCGTCGAATAACTTCATTCGCAAGTTTCGCTGGACCACCACGACCAAGGGCGACTGCAGGCCACCCCATCAACGTCGCAAACGCAATAAAGTAGTATAACTGAGGTACATGCAGCACAGGAATGTGGTGAGCCTTGTCGCCTACAATGTGGTACAGAATGGTCAAATTCATGGATACGACGAGATTGCTTCCGGGATCCCGCACCTAGCACGACTCCTCCATTCCAAAGCACGAATGCCCCAAACAGTACCGACACGAGCATGTAAGGCACGAACGGGAAGATCAGGTCTGGAAATGCGGCTGGGGCACTCATGATCGATTGCACAAAGTCGCCTAAAGGATATGATAGTTATACGAACAATCTGAAATGGAATCTGTATTACTTGCCTGGCCCAGCCGATAACGCTGGCGGGTCATGCAGCAGTACATTTCCGTGTCTGAACCGCAAGCGCATAAGCTGACTAATGGCGAACGCGTACATCACCCATATGATATTCGTTTGACGGAAGAGACAGCTCATCATACCTAGCTACGGAGGATGAGGGGGAAACAAAAATACGCTGATAGTATCAAGCAACGAGACGTACCACTGCCGCAGATAGGTGCCAGTGTTCCGATGCAAGTATAACAGTTAGCAGGACCGAAACGAGGCTGGGAACCTCCGTGTAGTACAGAAATCCATAAAACCAGACTATTGGAAATGTGGACAGAACAAATGCTTCAGTGCTTGGTGTATGTAACGGAGGTGGCCGACGACGCTGGTGGAACGCGAGGAGACGTGTGAGGACGAGTGGGAGTGCAACCAAGGTGAGGGTGACTGTGAATCGTAGCGATGGCAGGCTGCAGCGAAACACGGATATGCAATGAAGCAGAACACTGAGAATATACCTGCAGAGTCGATTTTTCAGCTACATGAGCCACGTCGTTGGAACAGGGTCGACTGACAGTCCTGGTGGTGTGGTGATCTTTGGGTCCCAAGTCAACCACTCACCCCTGCAGTATGCCTGTGCTTGCAGGACATGAAATGGTTCGTCCTGCAGATGGTCAACACGGCGGTCAGCCCATAGACAGATGACACAACCACACCATGTACGGTTCAGTGACCTGACTGTTGAATTTCCCCAGTAGAGACATTACAACACCACAGTAAATAAGGAAGAGGATTTGTGAATTTGGCGACATCTGCTGCAGCGAACGCGGCCAAGTCGAGCTTGAGGAAGTTGTAGGTGGCATGCAAATGGAGAGACAATATAACGGGCTCGAGTATGCATAGGACGCGACTGCCGGGAGCAATGCACAACGTCGGGTCGTTCACAACAACTTAAAGGAGAGTTTATAGCTCGTTCATAAATATCTAGGACTATCGCCCAACACGCGCTGAACTGGTTTGACAGTGCTGTACCTCACCCCAGGGTAAACCGCTTTGTTTGAGAACCCCGCGAGAGGGTTAACGATCGCGAACCATCATAAATAAGCAACTCGGTCCATTAATACGGACCTGGCTCACATGGGCAGCTGCCCTAATGTAGTCGTAATGCCGTCCTGTATCCCAAGGTTGGATGTTCAAGTACATATATTCAGATAGCGTTGAAAACTTGGGATGGATTTGTGGGCGATGCTGTGGATGGTCCGAAGTGGAGTGAATGGGCGACCTGCACGACAATCAAAATGACTCGGCAGATATGAAGCAACAAATGAAGCTCCTAGAATATGTTTAACCGAGTCAACACACCTTAAAGTACGACAATATTGGCCCCGCCGCAAACAAGTATCTGGTCCCTGGTCGATGGAATCTGACTAGCCCCTGCGGACTGTAACCCATTGTTTGACAATCGTGACTCTCTCGCGATCACAATCAAGGTCCCTGAGTCTGATTACCCTGTTCGGAGTCAGCTCGACTCATGACACTTGTTGCATGGTCCGGGTGCTCGGGAGTAAATCCGGGCTTGACGTGCTCAGAAGAGGTGGGTAAGGGGTATTTATCTAGGAGAAATGGAAGCATCTCCTCCCCTTCAGACGATGACTTGATCATGGCAGGGCCAACAAGCAGATCAAAATCGAATCGCGATGAGGGTAGAAGATTCGTCGTGCATCTGAAAGTTGGGCAGGGCCGTCAAGGTACCATCTAAGTCGTTGCCAAGGATTACCGAGTGTCACGACCGCTTTCCGGTTACCTGTTCTGAGTCGAGCCAGCGAAATTGCATGTACTTACCGACGACCGACATCTTGGGAGAAATTGAGCATGTGGCATATTTCCTGCCTTTCCCCATTAGGCAGCGCGAGTTATTGTCCTCCAAGGTGGGTATGAAGACAATAGCTCCCTTCATTTCGGCGATTCTGACCAACAATAAGCACTTCGGAAGCATAGAGATCAGGTTTTGGCCCGCACGGCTGGAGATTGCATCAACCTCAGATTGTCTTCTGGCAAGCACGGTGGTTGGCCAGTGAGTTTAGTACCTGCTAGTACGCACTAATCGCCTGCCAGTATGCCCATCGCCAGAGTGTGCCTATTACCACGTCGCAGTGCAATCGCGCCTTTTTGTTTCGCGTTGCCGAGCTGGCGGGTTCTCCCAGCTTTTTGTCTTGCTCACAGATCTTGTCAAATCGGGCCTATTGTCTCGCGGTTTCCGACACGCTTCTCCCTTCTACCCGTGTGCCATCTTTCCATTCTGAGGACTGTCGCATTCATTTGTGGGACAGGTTCAATAACATCCACCACTCTCAAAAGGCCATGAACCCTCGACAGAAGACCAACTTTCTGTTCCCCCCCCCTTCTCCACTCCGTTGCTTGAGGAATAATTTCCTACTTCCTGTCTGACGTTGCAATCGGTGACGCTATGGAGCCCGGAGCCATCCACAGCACGACAAACTTCGTTCGTCGTCGAGGTGTACCAGATGTTCCCGAGGATGTCGACTTTCTCATGGAGCATTTGAATGACCCCAACTTTGACTACCACTCAGAGTTGCAATCGCTCTCGGACTCTAACACAGAGGTGTTCGAGCTCGAGAAAAAGAAGGTCTCCGATACAGGCTCTGTCAGTCTTTCAGAGTTCGATGGTCAGTCTCGTTCGGAGTCCGTGAGGTATTCTACCTCATCTAGGACGGAGACCCAAAGCACTGCATTCGAACACGACGAGTAAGTGGAACGTAACGGTCCCCGTTTTATTCTTCTGACTATCATCTCACAGCGAATCGCCTTACCCCGAGGTCCGCGCTGCAATCTCCGGTGTTGACGATCCTACAATGCCCGTCAACACCTTCCGCACCTGGCTACTGGGGATGTTGTTTGCGGTGGTCATCTCTGCAATCAATCAGATCTTTAACATGCGGTGTCAGTATATTCTTTCTCTACGTGACAATCAAATTGACGCTTGCCTTCAGATCCCAGCTGCATCATTACAGGCATCGTCGCTCAGCTGGTAGCCCTGCCCCTTGGCAAAGCCCTTGAGCGTGTTCTTCCTACTACCCGCTTCCATACCTTTGGTTATACCTGGACGCTCAACCCTGGTCCTTTTAATATCAAAGAGCACGTCCTGATTACCATCATGGCCAACGTGGTTGTCGGCGGGGCTTATGCAACCGATATTATCGCTACGCAGCGCTTTTTCTACAACCAGACACTCCACCGGACATACGAAATCTTGCTGACACTCTCGACGCAGTTGATCGGTTTCTCTGTGGGTGGTCTCCTCCGCCGGTTCCTCGTCTACCCTAGCAGCATGATCTGGCCCGGTGCTCTCGTCAACTCTGCGCTCTTCAATACTCTTCACAGGACCTACGGAAAACCTGATCACCGCCACATTTCTCGGCATAAGTTCTTCGCTATCGTTTTTACATGCAGTTTCGTGTGGTACTTTGTACCGGGCTTCCTTTGGACTGGCCTCAGCATGTTTAACTGGGTGTGCTGGATCGCACCGAGTAATGTTGTTGTCAACACCCTGTTTGGCTCGGCTACAGGTCTTGGCATGGGTATTCTGACATTCGACTGGTCCATGATATCCTTATTCGGCAACCCTCTCATTGCACCAGTATGTTCATTTTATTGGATCCCATTGTATTCGCCTCATCTTTTTCTAGTGGTGGTCAGAAGCCAATACAGCTGCTGGCTTTCTCATCGTCTTTTGGATCGTTGCACCTATCCTCTACTGTGAGCAGATTTTGCTATTGCCAGGACCTGACTCTCAAGCCTCGCCCTCCAGTCACAAACAGCTTCTTCGCGAGTTACTTGCCTATATCATCATCACTTGCCTTCGATAACACCGGCATGCCTTTCGATCCAACGCAGGTTGTCACGAACGGCACTTTCGACGTCACAAAATACGAGGCATACTCGCCAGCATTCCTTCCTACCACACTGGCTATCGCATATGGTGTTGCATTCGCTTCATTTACATCCATCGTTGTCCATACATTTTGTCAGTATCCTTCCATCTTCACGAGCCTCTTGTCTGAACTCCATTCTTAGTGTGGTACCGTCGCGATATCGTCCGACGCTTCAGGGGTAACCTGAACGACGAGCGCGATGTCCACTCGCGCCTTATGCAAGCATATGCGGAAGTTCCTCAATGGTGGTATGCATTGTTGGGTATCACAACGTTGATACTTCTGTTCGTCGCGGTTGAGGTCTACCCCACCGGACTTCCCATTTGGGCGGTCTGTCTTGCGTTGTTCCTCGGTGCACTCGTCGCCGTCCCTATTGGCATGATCCAGGCGATCACAAACCAATCAGTCTCACTAAGCGTTATGTACGAACTCATCGCCGGCTACATCCTGCCAGGAAAACCTGTAGCCGTCATGGTCTTCAAGGGCATCGCCTTGACTGGTGCAAGTCAGGCGGTTGGGTTCGCTGGTGACTTGAAGCTTGGTCACTACATGAAAATTCCTCCCCGTCTTATGTTCCTCGCTCAGGTGATTGCTGCCTCCGTGAGCGCCATCGTGTCCGTTCTCGTGCAGGACTGGATGTTTGCAAACATCGCGGACATCTGTCACCCCGACCAACCTCAGTACTTCACATGTCCTACGACGACCGTGTTTGCTACCTCGTCGCTGATATGGGGAGGCATTGGACCGGAGAGACTCTTCAGCCCTGGGGCAATGTATAGTCCAATACTGTGGTTCTTTTTCCTCGGCGCTGTGCTTCCAGTCCCGTTCTACTACCTCGCGCGCCGGTTCCCTCTCTCCTATTGGCGTTATGTCAACATTCCCGTCCTCTTTTCCGGAATCAATTACATACCTCCCGCGACAGGCATGAACTACACTTCATGGATCATTGTGGGCTTCATCTTTCAGTGGTTCATGCGCCGCTACCATTTCCGATGGTGGATGCGCTACAACTACATCCTAGCTGCAGGCCTTGATGCTGGAGTGGCGATCAGCATATTTTTCATCTTCTTGACCCTGCAGTTGCCCAAAGGCGGCGTCACCCTCAACTGGTGGGGTAACACTGTTTGGCAGAACACCGCGGACGCCCTTGGCACACCTCTCCGTGTGATGCCTCCCGGACAGATTTTTGGCCCGTCGAAATGGTGACCGTCGACGACACACTGAAAGACCTGTATGTTTCAACTAAATACTCTGTACATTTTTGCGCGCCTGGACCTTCTCTACGACTGGTGGCCGCGACTTTACATTTTCACTCCGTCGCATTGGCCCTTACGCTCCAACTGCTCCACCGTTCTTTTTGGCTCATTAAGCACTTTTTTCGCATTACTTCGCATTACTATTATTCATTTTCGGGCTCTACGTTTCAGCAATCATCTCGTCAAGGCTACGCATTGTATGTACCGAGTAGCTCGCTAACATGAATTACGACTATACTCCCGAAATCTGGCGCAGGCAGGGAATTGTGAATATTCAATGTCATCCGAAGTGTCCTGTTTGAGCGGGGGACAGCACCAACGACTGCGTAGCACCAGTAGTAGTGTTTGATGATGGTGACGCAGGCCAAGAACACTTTGAGGAATAGACAAGAAGATAATTAACACAATCTACTCGGGAACGCCCCAGATCCTAACCTCCCTGCCACTGGTGGCCCATAGCTCCCTCCCTTGAGTACCAAACACAACATCTGTCACGTCATTTGCCTCCTCGAAACGAACCAACTCTTCCCAGGTTTTGTGTGCAAAAAGACGGATACCTTCACTGCCTGCGACGACAAAGAAATTGGCGCTATAATCGTAAAGGACTTTGTTGACCTTGAAGGTGTCACCAAGTGGTATAGAATGTGCAGCCGTCATTTTTCTGAGGTCCCAGATAGCCACAGAGGACAAGCTATCAGGTGCAAGAAGGTGATACCCATTTTCGGAGAACGACAAAGTGTGGACCGAGAAAGGTGTACCCTCAGGCGAAATGGTAGCAGCCAGGGTACCTGAACGAACGTCAGATATTTGGATTTTCGATGACGTCGTCCCAAGCGCAAGCAGTGCACCGTCTGGATGGATGGCAAGCGAACTGACAGGCTCGTCTGCAGGGATAGAGTGATACACCTCAGAGAAGTTGGAGAGGTCATGGAGGGAGTACGTTTTGTCAAGGGATGAGTACATGACTAGCGTAGACGTAGGGTGAACAACTAGGCCGGTCAAGTCGTTTTTGTGTGTTTTGATCGTGGCCTTCGGCAGGTACTCGCCAGAGGCACTGTCATGCAACCAGATTTTAGCAATCTTGTCGGCACCAGCCGATAACAGCAAGGTAGGTTCGCCGTCTCGTTCCCGAAAAGCGACATGATTGATTTTCTTCGTGTGTCCCTTCAGTGATGCAAGCACTTTGTCCGTGCTTCTATCATAGAGTTGCACGATTTTGTCGTTGCCACCGGTCAAAAAGTGAGACAGGTTCATGCGCGAGATGGCGATCGAATTAATACCAGCAGGAGATGCCGAGTGAAGGGAAGGAATGGTTTGTTTCGCCGCGAAGGTTTTGACTTCCGCAGGGGTAGCGTGTCCTGTGGGAGCCTTGCGCTTCTTACGCGTGGCGGAAAGGCTCTGCTGAGTTTCGTCAATCTGGTCGACGACATGCTTTGGTAGAGTAGCGGGGAGCGCCTCCTCCGTCATTTCGATGTCTGCACCGTTAGATGGTGTAGGTGCTATGCCCATGCTAGCCTGGACATTTGCCAGGGCCCTGCATGTCCACCTGTTAGGCAGGAGTGCAAGAACAAGCGTGCGGGACGTACTCTCTGGCAGCGTCACGTTCACGGATGAGACGAGCAACGACGCGGCTGGCAGCATCCTGCGCGTAGAGAGCATAGCTCAGCTCCTGCCTGGTGTTGTTATACTGTTGTTTTAGCGCAAAGGTCTCCAAAACGAGGGCATCCCATTCATTTTGAAGGGTATGGAGGAGGGCAGGGATGGACGTCGCGGTTGGTGGCCTCGGGGGCGCAGCCTTAGGGTCTAGGACAATATCAGTACACCTAAGGAGGGGGTTGGAGAGAAACACAGACTGGCTTTGATTGAGAGGAGGTCGGATTCTTCCAGCTTTTCACCCGTGAGGGGGTCAGTACCATTGTCATTGATGTACTTGAGGATAAGACGACGCTCGTAGACATGGCCTGACTTTGCAGACACGACGGGATCCTGCGGGGGCTCACCGGAGATACCACAGAAGAACATGGTGAGCAAGCTGTCGTCGCCGTTGTCGATACACAGACGTTGCGATTTTGTTGTTGGCTATTTGCTTTGTAGACTGGGCACTGACCACCATCAGAGACGATGGCAGACGTGAAGAAACAACAACTCGTCCTCTCCTTTATCGATTTCCTCAACGAGTCCATACAGGACGGCACTATCAAGGACGACGACAAGGAGGGTCTTGAGATCGCGAGTGCGTTGGCCAGTTCTCCGTGTCTCACCTTTGTGATTCACTTCTTCCAGTCCAATGTATCGGCGAGGCATTTGGCGTAGATCCGTCCAATGATACCCAACGCGATCGACTCAGTATAAAACCGGCAAAGCTACAGACCATATTCGAGGTCTTTCTCAAAACGAAAGACAAAGTCGGATCGGCCTCTGGATCATCGTCGTCCCCATCGACTTCTACACCACCCAAGACCCTGTCCGCCGAGGATAAGAAGAAAGCAGAGAAGCACAAACAGACCGGAAATACACAAATGTCCGCCAAAAAGCATGACGCGGCAATTGATTCGTACTCCAAGGCAATCGCCCTCGACCCCACCAATGCCGTCTATCTTTCCAACCGCGCCGCTGCCTACTCTAGCAAAGGAGACCACCCCTCCGCGGTTGAGGACGCAAAGAGGGCGATCGAAGTTGACCCCTCTTTCGTCAAAGCCTATTCTCGTCTCGGGTACCATTTTCGCTCCGTAGCATTCGATACGAACCACTCATTTCACCTTTTCAGTCACGCATATTATAGTTTGGGCGACTACAAGGCCGCTGCCACCGCATTCAGAAAGGGCACTGAATTGGATCCGACAAACGAGAATCTCAAATCTGGTCTCAAGAATGCAAAAGATCGCTTACCTCCCGAGGACGAGGATGATGGCCCTCCCCCGCTCGTGCCCGAGACTCAGCTTCGCTCGTCATCTCCGCCCCCGAGTTCTCCTCGCTCGGATGTCCCACCAAACTTGGCCGGTCTGGCAGATATGTTCGGCGGAGGGGGAGGCATGCCCAACTTGGCGAGCATGATGAACAATCCGATGATGATGCAAATGGCACAACAATTAATGGCCAACGGTGGTATGGAAAGGCTCATGTCCAATCCATCCGTAGCAAATATGGTACATTTCCTTTTCATATTCTGTTTCTCGATGACTCGAACCATTCGCCATCAGATGCGTCGTGTTCAGAACGGACAAATGCCTTCGATGGAGGAGCTCATGTCCGATCCGACGTTGAGAGATCTGTACGTCTACTTTCACCTACCTCCACTGGAATTTTTGCCGATCAAGACAAAGTTCTAGCCAATTTGGTGCAAACGGCAGACGATGAAACTTGAGTTCCTGGGGGAACTAGGAAGATCCTGTTTGTTATCCAATCAATCTACTGGGAGCCACATTGGAGTCTCGAAGTTTCGCTTCAAGCTCTAGCACAAAGTGCATATGATGTCTCGGCAGGAAATATCCACCGTTAAAGATATCAATAAGTACATGTAAATTACGACACAGGTTGGATGTGTGATATGACGAATAGAATAGGTGATGGCTTGCCTATGTATACATATTGAACCTACCAGGGAATTAAATAACTGATCATTTATACGATAAACAAGAAGTCATGTGAATATTTTGAGCACGACCATAGAGAGATAGATTCTAGGTGTTGAAAGAGCCCTTTGAAGAGTGACTGGACACTTGCGTACTGTTGCTGCCCGTCTCGCGCTCGGAAGATGATGGGCCAGACGCTTGAACGCGCATCTTCTCCGCTAGCTTGCGGCTTAAGGCAGGAGGGACGAGATCCAGCTGCTTGGGAAGGTCCACTGGATGGCCCTGAAAAACACAGAAAGGAAAAGAAAAAAGCTAACTGAGTGCTGTGCCTGCCTGTACTGCACTCATACTTACATGGGCCAAGTGATAACGTAGGCCACTCAATTGTTTATACCGATTAGGGCAATTTTCATGAGGACACTCATACTGTTTCTTTGTCTTGTCTTCTCCTTCACTCGACCTTACAGTGGATGCTTCTACGGATGCAGGGACTGCAAGGCCGCTTATATAGGTGGAGACAATACTAGAGGTGATGGCATGTTGAAAATGGGCCTTTGAACTGGGTCAGATAGCAGTCAGACAGTGTTTATCGCTTCAGCAAGCAAGCTCACATCTGAAGGTGGTACTGCAGTCCATTGATGCTCTGGCGGCCATATCAACCGAAATAGATGTGCGGTAAGAATGACTATGCATACCTTCCAAGATTTACCACATCCCTCCAGGCCACACCGGTACGGCCTGTCTCCCCCCGAATCTTCCGGATGTGCGGTCTTGTTATGATCCGAGAGGTCACGCGAGGTACAATAACAGGCACGACTCGACGTTGCATTGGAAGGCCAGCAACTCTCGTGGCCACAGGCATAAGGTTTGATGGAAGAACTGTGGTGCATAAGAAACACTCGAGGTATGCGGAGTTCACAGGGACTCACTCGGGAGTTGCTTGCAAATCCGATGACAAACGCAACGGCGCCTGCGCATTGGGTCGTTTCCTAGAAATGGTTGTGCTAATTTTTTGCCTGGGAGCGGGTTGCAAGGAGTGAGAACGAGGGTCATCAGAGTTGGTGGTCGAGCGGTCTAGTGATGCCCGTTTCGTGTATGGCATTCCTGAGGGACGAGGGGAGGCAGTTGACCGTTGGAGGAGTTGTGAGGAGTGTAAAGGAATGGATGTATAGTAGTGGTCAGATGCTGCGCGAGACGAACCTGCTTCTGGTTGTGTAAGCGTGCTTACACTACGACGCTCCGGTAGTTGCAGAGCATATCGAGTTTCGGACGGGGAAGTGGTTGGTGCGTTCGACGGCTGGTGACTGTGACGGCTTTGGTCCAGCTGCACGTGGTTGTGGCGATATTCGCCATGCTGCTCCTGGCTATGCATGGTGTCCACAACTCGTGCACGAGAAGGGTCACGTTGATGAGCATAATGATAGCTAGGACGTGATTCGGAGAGCGAAAGCGGATCAGAAGCAGGAAGGAGAGCGTGTTGAGTGTTGACGTCAAGCTGGGGTTCTGGAGACGCATGATAGTACGTGTCGGGTTTGTCGAGAAGCGAAGCTGAAGTCATCGATGATGACATGTGGTTCGCCTGCTGTTCAGGGAGCTGTGAGGTTGCAAAATAGGAATCGGCGGAGCTCGAGGCCCGAAGGGAGCTCCTTTGGTGTCGAGTTGTCAACGCAGCATGCGAAAGGCTACAATCCTCGTGTCCAACAGATGCCGTGTAATGATCGACCTGCACAGGATGAGCGGAAGAGGTGTGAATCGGGATGGCCGTGTGCGACACACTCCGTTGGAGCTGATGAAATTGATGCGGACAATCGTTGTATATGTTGGTTTGCTGCATGTCTTCAGTGTAGGTGACCTGAGGGGTTGGCGACGTGGAGCTGACGGAAACGGTACAAGTCGATGATGAAGACTCGTGATCGAATAGAGCAAACACGGCTGGTGAAGCGTTGTCCGGCGGGGCGGAAGCAGTTGGAAGCACTGGCGATTGGCGTCCTTGGGAAGCCATGGTGTCGGCATCTTTTTCATACCGGACTGCGTGCTGTGGAGACGACAAGGCTGAGCTGAGTGACGATGAGGAGTAATGAAATGGAGCAGGATAGTCGACCAATTGGGGGATAAGCTGTGCATGCTGTACTGGTGGTGCTGGATCGCTTAGGACATCGACACTATTGCGGGATGCGGCATGGCTCGACGGTGGAGCGGATTGGGGTGCGTCAACCTGTGACAATGAGTCGTCCCAGTAAGGCGAGGACTCGATCATTGGAAGTGATGGCCAGACGGAGGGATTGGAATAATGAGAAGACGAGCCGAGTTGAGGAGGCGACGGCTCGGAGGCAAATTTTGCGGAGGCTGCGCCGTGATCGCCGAGAGAGATGGTCGCCCGTTTTCGCTCGAGCAGCCTCCACCTGGCGGGGGGGGTGAGCAACCAGGGACACGGGTGAAGGGAGGAGAGTGCTCAGTACCTGTTACGGCAGGCTAAGCCACTGCGTTGGAGCTCTTGGCCGACACGGCCCCATTTGCCACCTAGACGATTGTAGGCGGCGATGAGCTTCTCGTCCTCGTCGGGCGTCCAGTCATCCTTCTTGAGGGAAGGATCGAGGGCCTCGCGATAACGCTTTGAGCACGCGTCGTCGGTACGGCCAGGGATGTTCCTGGCGATGACGGCCCATTTCGCGGAATGGATCTTATAGAGCTCCAAAAGGAGATTGTCTTCTTCTTTCGTCCAGGCAGTTTTCTTCACACTCGGCGATAGGGAGTGAAGCCACCGCTAGCGCGTTGATATCAAGAGAATGTGAGAGATCGGCGGGCTGGAGGGAGATGGGATAGCTTGCCTTCCTGCACGCCTTATTGGTCCTGCCCGGGACCGATAAAGCGACGGCCTTCCAGTTGTCGACCTGGCCGTGCACGGCGACGGCGCTGGCGAGGAGCTGATCTTCGCGGGCGGTCCAAGGGCGACCGATGGCGCGTTCGGTCATGGTGGGCGAGTTAGATACGACTTTGTTGGGGACTGGGTAGATTGGACGAGTTCATATAAGCTGCCTAGGAGGTCTCTGATTACATAACTCACCGTCCTCGCCATCGCCATCATGTCCCTTCTCCACGCCTACGCCTCAGACGACGACAACGACGACGACGACATCGCCAAGGACGCCTTTGGCATCGCCAACATCCCCGCATCACAGAAAATACGCACCCTTGAGCCATGCGCCGTCTCCACCCATCCCGCGCCGCATGTCCTCCAACAAGTACGTCCGACGCCTTGTCCTTGCTCGTGCTCATCCTCCGCCCGCAGGACCCCCTCAACCACACCTCTCTCGTCACACGTCCAACAGACACACAGATGAACGTCAACATACCCTATCATGACATGGTCCTGCCCCTTCAAGGCCCCGAGAATCCGTTCGCTGATCGGAATCGTTTCCTCAACCAAAACGCGCTTGCCGGCCACGTTGAGGAGCAGGCTATGTCCGACCATGCCTTCAAGGCACAGCATCTCACCCATGCCATCCTCGGATACTCCCTTAATCCCTCCGTCGACCCCAACGCACCATCCATCCTCGGCTCTCTCGACAGCGCTCGCCAGAACGCCTTCGCCACGGTGGACTCCATCCGACCTACCAATGCCCAGAAGAAGGACCTCAAACGCAAACGAAAGCACAAGGGAAGCCTGGACATCGTCGACGGCGAAGGCGCCTACGTCGGTCCATGGGCTGCTTGGGAGGGGGAGGAACAGGCCGGCTTCTTGGATGGTGTCGAAGAGGAAGATGCTAGTCAGCAACCCGAACAAGACGAAGAGCCCGAGGCCCTAGTCAGCAAGAAGAAAGCAAAACCTAAGCGTGGTGGTGTCGGCCAGGAGACCTCCGTCTTCCATGGCAAATCTATGACCGATTACCAGGGCAGGACCTACATGCATCCACCCTTCGCGGAGGCACCACATCTTTCTGCCGAGGCAGGCTCCCAAGAGACCTTTATCCCCAAAGCATGCATCCACACGTGGACTGGCCACACACAGGGCGTCTCCGTCATTCGTCTCTTCCCTCATACCGGCCACCTTCTACTCAGTGGATCAATGGACACAAAGATCAAGGTGCGCGTTGGGCTGCTCTTCTATCTTCAAATACATCTGACGACCGCCCGTATCTGTAGCTTTGGGATGTATATACCCATGGAAACTGCCTCAGAACTTTCCACGGCCACTTACAGGCTGTCAAAGACGTCACCTTTTCGAACGACGGTACAAAGTTCCTATCATGTGGTTACGATCGTCAAATGAAACTTTGGGACACCGAGACTGGACAGTGTCTCAAGAGGTTCAGCAATGGCAAGACCCCCTACGTCATCCGTTTCCACC
Organism: Pulveroboletus frians; assembly: GCA_038089395.1. Classification (NCBI taxonomy): domain Eukaryota; kingdom Fungi; phylum Basidiomycota; class Agaricomycetes; order Boletales; family Boletaceae; genus Pulveroboletus; species Pulveroboletus frians. Next base: position 42,349 of record JBBPKT010000001.1, read on the forward strand.
CCGACGACGACAAACAGCATATCTTTCTCGCTGGCATGTCGGACAAAAAAATTATTCAGGTACGCCTCTTTTCCAGTTTGATTCGCCGCGGAAGGTGAGATTGTTCCCAGTATGATATGAACTCGGGCGAGATCACGCAGGAATATGACCAACACTTGGGGCCTGTAAACACGATCACGTTTGTCGACGAAAATCGTCGGTTTGTCACTACCTCGGATGATAAAACTATCCGGGCGTGGGATTACGATATACCCGTCGTCATCAAGTACATTGCAGAACCCCATATGCATTCCATGCCAGCCGTCACTCTACATCCTTCCAGTTCGTATATGATGTTCTTGGCATCGCTCGTTATCTGACTCTGAAGAATATAGAAAAGTACTTTGCTGCGCAGTCGTTGGACAACCAGATTCTGGTGTATAGCACGGACAACTTCCGTCAGAACAGGAAGAAGAGGTTCGCAGGACATTCCGTGGCAGGATATGCTTGCCAGGTGGGGTTTTCCCCAGATGGAAAGTGGATCAGTAGTGGAGACAGTGAGGGCAACGTGGTATTTTGGGATTGGAAGAGCGGTCGGATTAAGTCACGTCTAAAAGCGCACAACAAGGTGGTGATTACCCACGAGTGGTTGCCACATGAAACGGTGAGTGGGATTACCATCGCGGTAACTGGTGGGTGCTGATGGCTGGTATGCAGTCGAAAGTAGTAACAGCTTCGTGGGATGGTTTGATCAAGCTTTGGGTGAGTTGTGCGCAGTTGGGACAAACGCATGAGCTAACAGGTTGATGCAGGACTGAGTGTTATTGTTGTCAAGTCTATAGTCAGCCTAATGAAGACAGACGTCACAACGACAGGCGTTGAGTGAGTATTCTGCAGCTTTCGAGGCTTGTCGAGCCATGTCCAGTTTGAAAATTTACTTTGATTGGGCCGACTTGGGTTCCGAGCTCGGTGGATTTTTTTCTTTGACCAGTATTGGACAAGAACTCCTTGTCACGTCATACCCCCGCAGGTAAGGGGGTCCGCATTCCTTTCCTGATTGCAAAGAGAGATGCACGCACCCACTCGGACTGCCTTGGTAGTGCTGGTGGACCTGCGTGATGAGTCCGATACCTGAAGGAGAGAAGCAAAGGTGAGTCATACGGCAGGAGTTTCAGGGTGCGTTGGCTCCAACCGCCCGAGGAGACATTGGGATTCAACACTAGTCAAGGGGCTTCGGGAAGCCAAGGTACGCACGATTCGTGCCTGTATCCCCTCGAATGAAGAAAGTGCGTGGCGGAAGAAGTGGACGGCTGGTACCTGAATGGCCTAGTGACCATGACTGGCACGCCGTTTTCTCATATCCGTTTCCCCCAGGACCCGAATAAAAGCTTGTTCTTTGCGTCGTTTCCCTGCACAATCGACCCCCCCCAGCTTCGCCATGGCCTCCTCAAAGTTCTACCTAGTACTCCTCCTGGCCTGTCTCGTCCAGGTTTCACCCGCTCTTCCGGTACGCTCTCCTCCCTCGTCCCCTTATGGCCGAATTGATCACGCCATTCCAGATGGCAGCCGAGTCTGCTGCTCGGAATCTCAAGGTACTACTCCTTTCTACCGGCCGGGCGGGGCTTTTTGAATGCTTGCTGTATAGGGTCCTGTGACAGATGAATACAATAGCTCAGGGAATGGTGGTCCCCCTGACTGGTAGGAAATGATCAATGAACTTTGTCCCTCGTAAGCTTTGTCTTTGTCCATTTTCCAGGGCCCCCCATCATATTAACTCGCGCGTGTTCGAAGCACCTAATTCTTTTGATGTCTGTGACCCCCAGACTGGGGCATCACTAGTTCATATACGATCGCGCCATCACATACGGTCGATCCCCAATTCTTTCTTGTCCTGTGCACAACCCATCGAACTGTGATATTTCAGTACGTACTGCACGCTGTTTGCCTGGCACTTTCCCTGGAGAGTTGGCCTGTACCCGCCTACACTCTATACCCCAGCCTGAGTTTATATTCGGAACATGTATCTGTGATACCAGCTTGCTACTATTATATATGATTTGGAGGTCAGTGAACGCCATGACGCCGAGCCTCGACCGACTCTCATCAATGGTCATGTCGGCGGAACCGAACAGCTTACTAGCGACCGGCCCGAATCCTTGTGTGTGAGATTAGGGCCGGCTTTCCCGCGTCAACACGCGCTTCTACGTATCTCATCTAACTTGACAGTGACCACCATGTCGATGCTTGACGAACCTGTTCCCCAGGATGACCTGATGCGCGACAGGACGCGTGTCTTTGAAGAATTCCTCATTTCAGACTCGCCTGTTTACAATTATCGAGACGAAATCGCTCGCTTGCTACGCACGGAACAAACGCGCCTCATCGTCAACATCGACGACCTCCGCGACTACAACAGAGAGTACGCAGATGGTCTTCTCAAGCAGCCCGTTGACTTCCTCCCAGCCTTCGACGATGCTCTGGTGAATATTGTTATCCAAATCCATGACGCCGAGAAACGCGAGCTCGAAGGGAAAAACTATCGCGTTGGTTTCAGTGGATCGTTTGGTGATCACCATGTCAGCCCACGATCCCTCAAAGCCGAACACCTCGGAACGATGATATCGCTAGAGGGCATCATCACTCGTTGTTCCCTTGTTCGGCCCAAAATGCTAAAGTCAGTGCACTATTGTCCGGACACGAAACTATTCTATTCGCGCGAGTATCGCGATGCCACAACTTCCACGTCCCATCTCCCCCCAACGTCTACTGTAACTCCACAACAGGACGACGATGGTCATCCTTTGCAAATGGAGTACGGCCACTGCGTGTTTCGGGACCACCAGCGGATCAGCATTCAAGAGATGCCCGAGCGCGCCCCTCCGGGACAGCTACCGCGGAGCACGGACATCATTCTTGATGATGACCTTGTCGACAAGTGTAAGCCCGGTGACCGTATTCAGTTGGTTGGCTTTTACCGAAGTGTGGGTGGTGGCTCTAATGGCGCCTTCAAGTGAGCATGTTTTTATATTCGTGCTTGGTGTAGCCACTCAGTTACCCTTGGAAGGTCGCTTATCCTCGCAAACAACATCAACCTTCTTTCCTCGAAGATAGGGGGTGGAATTGCTCAGACTCCACTGACTGATACCGATATCCGACAAATCAACCAACTTGCCAAACGGCGCGACATCTTCCACCTACTTTCGCAGTCACTTGCCCCTTCAATTTTCGGGCACGACAAAATCAAAGAGGCCATTCTACTTCTCCTTCTCGGTGGCGCGGAGAAGAACCTCCCGAATGGCACGCACATCCGTGGCGACATTAATTTGCTCATGGTCGGCGATCCGTCGACGGCAAAATCTCAACTCCTGCGGTTCGTCCTTGGTACGGCACCACTTGCGATTGCCACAACTGGCCGAGGGAGCTCTGGTGTTGGCTTGACTGCTGCTGTCACCACTGATCGAGATACAGGTGAACGTCGCCTCGAAGCGGGCGCAATGGTCCTTGCCGATCGTGGCGTAGTCTGCATCGACGAGTTTGACAAGATGTCAGACATTGACCGCGTTGCGATACACGAGGTTATGGAACAACAGACGGTCACTATCGCCAAGGCGGGCATCCACACAAGTTTAAACGCTCGATGTAGCGTTGTCGCGGCAGCTAATCCCATATACGGACAAGTAAGTCGTTAGAAGCTTTATCGACAATGCTTTGACGCCATTGTCCAGTACGATATCCATAAAGATCCACATAAAAATATCGCCCTACCTGACTCCCTTCTCTCACGTTTCGACCTTCTCTTTATTGTTACTGATGACATTGACGAAGATCGCGACCGTAAAATCGCAGACCACGTTCTTCGGTTGCATCGGTACCTCCCTCCCGGGATTGAGGAAGGGACACCGGTACACGACAATCTTACTCAGCCATTGGCCGTTGATGGACCCGGTGTCGCTCCAGTCGAACAGGAGACCGATGGAGAACCCAGTCCGTTCGAAAAATATGACCCGTTGCTCCACGTCGGCTTTACTGCGGCAAAGTCTCGCACTCGTAGAGGCAAACAAGTAAAAGTGGAGGTTCTCAGCATCACATTCGTGAAAAAGTACGTCCAGTATGCGAAGAACAGGCCTGTACCTGTCCTCACGAATGGCGCGGCAAATCATATCGTGAACGTGTATGCTAATCTCCGCAACGAGGAGGAGAGTCAAGCGAATAAGAAAAAGGTAAACCTAATTCTATCGATCTCGACCGACTGAGACATGGTTTATAGACCGCGCCTTTGACCGCTCGGACACTGGAGACATTGATCCGTCTGTCTACCGCTCACGCAAAGGCCAGGCTCTCGACTAAAGTTGAACAAGATGACGCAAGAATAGCCGAGGAAATAATGCGATATGCTCTGTACAAGGAGGTTGCAAAGCGACAACGACAAAAGAGGAAAAAACGTAGACTTAACCATGGCAATGCCACCGCAGGCAGGGGCGAGGAGGGTTCACAGGATAGCTCAGATGAAGATAGTGATAACGATGATGATGACAGCGAACAACCCATGACAACCGAACAGATGGATACGCAGCAGCGACCACCTAATGGTGGACAAGTTCCGAGTCAGCCGGGGAGTCGAAGTTCCTTGTGGGAGGATGACAGTCAGGATGTAAATATGATCACGAATCCGACGACCGCGACGGGGCCTGCTAGCGACGGCAGCCTTCGACCAGAACGGTATGTTACAGCCGCCTTTGTACCAAGACACCGCGACTGAGCCCATGACGAATTTTCTTCCATTCGTCCTTCCATTGCAGACTCCAGTTGTTTCGGTCTAGAGTGGCAAATCTATTTGCCTCGCGTCTACAGGATGAGGAACAAGTTTTCTTGGCAGAGCTTGTTGAGCTGGTGAATGCTGGACTGCCTACCGACGCGCTATTTGGGACCGCAGAAGCCACTGCTATTTGCCAGAGGATGACGGACTCGGACGAACTCATGCTGAGCGACGGGATCGTTTACAAGGTATGATATTTCCACAAACGTAGTCTTGGTAGCATTTTCGGGCAGTAGTACTTGCCGATACCATGTCCTTATTCCTTTTGTCGTTTCATCGCTTCACGAGCACAAATGTACTCCAATGGTCCAGAAGCACACCCGACAACGCGGTGAGGAATGAAGTGAACTGTGCCAAGTTCAACTTCGCATTTAAAAAACTCTGGCCCGCCAAGCGAAATTCGCCAAATGGATCTTACAGTCACAAGGACGTTGTATCGCGTATGCATGATCGCAGGCTCTAATTTCACGAATGCACCCTCCATCAACTCAAGTCTAAGGCGGCAGACCCGAATGTTGTCGTAATGGCATTGGCGAGCACTGCCGCCGGCATCCATCGGAATGTCCGACAAAGTGAGCGTGACGTCAGGCCTTGAATATTTGGATCCTGCCACAACCACTGCGTATAGCGATAAGGGATATAATTCTTACTCAATGATAATCAACTGGCTTGAATCGCAAAGCATTGAACTCAAGCGAAAACTGTACGCTACAGAATGCAAACGGGCACCAGCCCTCAGGAAAACAGCACGAAGGACGATGACATGATTCAATTTATCAGTCGGCGTCCCGAGTCCGAGCAAAGGGCCGCATCCACGCATCGACAATTATCTGTAGGACTTGGGTCCCCCTAAGCCTCAGGAAAACCTTCGTCCGGGTGCGAATGCATTTCTCACCTCCGACTTTTGTGGATCTCTCGACTGTCGGGAATGCATTAATTTGCATCGTCCTGCTCGCTATAAGACCTCATAATTGCACACACCTCTGAGGCCCTGCAGTCCTCGTTTAATCACAGTCGACAATCATCTCTCAGCCTCAGCACGCTCTTGACCTCGTCTATCCCAAGACCTCCAGACCCTAGCTCCGTCACGTCGTCGACGACCTGCTCCCATCCGTCGTTCTTCTCGCCGAACAGAGTGTTGAATAATTTTTCATGCTTTTGTAGGTCTGCGCCGAGCAGACGTCCAGCTGCCAGTAACCGACTCCACGGTTTCTCAATTCGGGTGCGCGACGAGTGCATTGCAATCTGAGACGTCTCTGCCCATGCCTCGCATTCTGCTTGGACAACCCGCGCTTGAGTGCGCGTCAGCCCATTTCGTATCGGTCCACGTGTCAAGCCCGGGCGGAAGAGAACCTGCCGCTGCAGTACATGCTCCGAAATTCGTAATCCTATCCGCCTGTAGAGCCATGTGACAGCAGAACCAGACAGAGTGCTCCGTAGAAAAGCCAAATGGGATGACAGAACCGCAACAGCGGGCAGCAGGGTACCTGGCACCGCTACTCCCTCTCCGTTGTCATCTGTGTCCGCATGGATTTGACTAAACCGCAAGTCAGTGAGGAAATCAATGTTTCCCACGGGTCATGGGCATATCAAGTGCTCACGTTGTCAAGGCGGAAAAGTGTGACTTCAATGCAGCTTCACATTCTGCGCAAATGTGTTGTACTAGCATGTCTTCAGCCCGCGAGGAAAGTTTTGAGAATTGCATGACAAGCTCTCCAAAGATTGTTCCATCGCAAGCCATTGCTGCATCACTGGCCGGTGTATTGGGCTCAGGGAGAGAGGTGTGCGATCCCGCTGTCACACGGAGAGATGCACGATGGTTAATCTCTGCCCAAAGTTCCAGGAAAAACTAGACATCACTTCTTGGGACGAGACGATTGAAAAACAATAGACATGCTTACCACCTCCTCTCCCCAAGTTCGCATAGCATTCTCGGTGAACCTTGCGCTTAGCAAAGCCTTACACAAGCGCTGACTCCCTTCAACACCTCCTGTCAGTCTCCGTCCATCTGTCTTGGGTCCGTCTACACCCAGTGCGCCGGGCACTGCCCGGACGAGAGCAGATGAGAGCGTCTCGAACGCATCCAGCGATGAAGATATTCGGGCGTGATATGCCTCCAAGATTGGGAGTTGGACGTGAATAAGGAATTGTGTACGCTGTCGGAAAGACGGTAGGGGTGAGTAGCGATCTGCGGCGAGTGAGCAAATATGGGTGAGTTGGCTGAGCAAGGACCCACCAGTCACTTGCTCAACAAGTGCCTTAATTCTGCGTGCCGAATTTGTTGCCTTGAGGTCGGTGTCTTGAGGCGCGTGGTTCGGTGTGCATCCATGTTTGCCATCGTCAGCAATGACCCAAGCGTCAGAAGCACTAATAATTCCATGGTATTGATCATCCGCGACTGCACTCTCTGTGAGCCCACGATGTCAACTGAACGGGTAGGAAAACAAGCTCACACTTTTTCTCTCCTTCCAGCCAAGCATTGAACCAATCTTTTTGGTCTAGAACCACTCTGCTAATGCCCCCTTTCTCGGTCTCTCTTCTTTCGCTGTTTGTCTCTCGCTTGTCTTGGAAAAACTCATATCCCATGTCGCGCAGGCTAGAATCAAAGATCAACGACTGATACACCGTATGCGCTAGCAAGGCCGGCCGGGTCAGCAGCGCAGGAACCGAACGCTTGAGTTTTCGCTCGAGTATAGGAAGGAGAAGGGTAGTGTAATTGTGCTGCGACTACATCGGTGCTTTATTGAGACAAAATTAGCGTTATCACGTACCCACACACTAATGTCCCGAAACTTGGAGCGGGAAATTAGTCCTTGCATGACGCCTTCCATGAATGGACGATGGTCATGGGCAACGTTGGCGATGTGCGTAAAATACCACTCAGGCTGGAAAAGATGGGCTTGAATAGTTTGAAGCAAGTGGACGACCGACGGAGCTTACACACCCTATCTAAGCGATTCGTCTCTCGCTCAGAATCAAAGTGGTATTTGAAACGCAACGCTACTGGCTGGACGAGTGCCTGTAGTGGATAAAGGCCCTCACTCTCTCGTGGGGGGTGAAAAGACTCTCCGCTATGGTTAGATTGACAGTGAGGCGGGAATACTAATTTCGGTGGAAAGTCGTACATCTCTTGCAACCTGAGCAAGTCTGAGACAGCAGATTCGAAAGCTGTACAGTCTTCCCTGCTCGCAGCAACATAATCAATAATGGCTGGCCATTTGAGGTTCTCAGAAGCGGATATGAGCGTTCTGCGGCGTCATTGCTGGGCACGGGCAACGGTGACCGGGGATATGACGTACGTAAATAATGTTGCCTTCATGTTGCCCCATGTCTTGTCACAAACCCTCTCGAGAAACGAGATGAGATTAAGGGGGTCATTCAGATTGCCGATGTCTTCCACAGGGCTGCAGGAATGCTTCACATCGTTGACGAAAGCCAGCAGAGATTGATATTTCGAGGTTGCTTCCGTCGTTATCGGGGAGGCATTATTGCGTATCTGTGACAAAGCCCACTCGCTTCCAGCTTATATGAGTAGGCGGGGAAATGGACTGGCACACGTCTCTCACCTGAACTGTAGGGCGCGCTCTACAACGGCAACGTAGGCTCGAACACCCTCGAGTTCTTTAAGAGCGCGATGCATCGTCTCTATGTCTTCGAGCAGAGTGGAGCCATTGTCATCTCCTGTGGGACTGAGCACGGAAATCAAGTCATGAGACAGGTAGGCAAGGTCGTCCTCCAAACTGTCGCGCAGCAAAGCAAGTTCTTTCGCTTTGTCCAGCTGCAAAATAGTCTCTATTCGTGTGTTAGTCGTCAAGATATCGATTTCTTTCTCCGATTCAACAAGCTGGGAAGATATGAGCGTCGGATAAAGCGACTGACTTGACACAAACCTCTTGCTCAAGCTGGGCCTGTGTGTTCTGTGCATCGTCCAAAATCCGCTGTAAATCATTCAGATGAGCAGTATCTGCGAAGATCTCGTTCAGAGAATTGAGAGCTAGACTCTGTGCGAGTTCTGCACTTGGCGGTTCCTGTAACTGCTTTACGGTTCGGGTGGACATGAGAGACAGGGTGGACGAGGGCGTGAGAACATTGCTAGTTATTGATCGGCCACGTGGTCATCTTATCTCTACCCCATACTGCTACTATCCCAACTAATCGGACGGGACTACGAGCGACAGCGCCTGGACCAGAGTCGTACGTGTAGCACGGACTCCGCAAGTACAGATAGCTACGAGAAGTCGATGAGTGCCATAGCGAGAAGTAGAAGCCACGTACATGTAAATCAGAGATGTTGATACGAACAAAAGGGAGTCACCGCACTCCCCGATGCCTCTATATGACTTACCACCGCTTTCCAGTCCTTCACTCGCCGCACGACGTGCGGACGTTTCTCATTCACCCGTGCTAGGGCCTCCTCTCCCCGTCGGGCATCTTCCACCAGAAAATCAGTACTCCCGTTTCCGAGCTCCACTCGCCTGTCATAGGTCATGTCACTATGTTCGTCTTCGGGGAGAGATAACCTTTTGTTCCACTGGTAGTCTCCAAAGAGCAGCACACGCGGTGGGACACCGCCGCCATTGGGTGGGGTATACTCGGCACAAGCCAACGCATTTTCCAACGAGTCGTCGATCAATAATCCCGCTCCAACTCGGATGCAAACTTCTGCCTTTGTCAGCTTCTTATGTATCGCATTGCCCTGATCCATGCCCGGGACACCGTCTAACCTTTGCTGAGGAGCAAACTGGCCAATGCATATGATTTCCGTGAAGCAATTAGGGAAATGTCGCTGTATCCACTCCCAGCTGGCGTTACGGGTATACTCATTGCGCGCGGTGATGATAACGAGGCGATAGCCTAGACGACGTAGGGCAGCAGTGCCCTCTTGTGCGCCCTCGATCGGCAAGATCGACGAGAGGCGATCTGTCGCGTAGAAATTTCTAACCTTCGCGTGGGTCTGGGCAGGTGGGCCCCAGCAGGGATTCTGGGATGCGCATCTGAACGATCCAGTGGTCATATGGCAAACGAGGTGGAGAACGTACTTTCCAGTAGTAATAGTAATAGAAGTCGTCCAGGCTGATTTTGGAACCATACACCTCGTTGTGCCCTGTTCATGCCAACTCTCGTGAGACGCCGTGGTTAGATCTGGGACGGGGGATACGAACACGCTGCAAGACACTCGTTGGTGCTGCCCAGGACGTCATCCAGGTCGATCGCTATGATGCCCTTGGACGAGGTTGTGGTCGCACTCTCGTCGTCCTGGCGGGTGGCCATCGGTGGGTATCTCGCTGAGGGGACCGGAAGGGGTTCAAGATCAAATCACATGGCCCGCCAGTCGATCCAACCAACATGCTCATCGTCTCGGACAGCGTCACCCACTTCTACGCAACCCATCGACCACTCGTACAACGCGGCCTCACCACCGGCTTCGTCTTCTACGTCCTCTTCTCTGCCTACCAAGGCCTCCTAGCACGCCCTCCAGCCAAGACCAGCAAGCATGTCACCAGGGACAGAACACATGCACGTGTCGCTGTGAGCACCCCTTCAATGACTTACAACCTTGGGCGAACTCAGTTTGTCGCCGCTCCAGGTCGATGCGCTATTCTACCGACGCCTTGGCACTGTGCTTAGGATCGTCATCCCTTCCGTCCGCTCCAAGGAGGCTCTCCTCCTTGTCATGCACTCTAGTTTGCTGGTATTCAGGACTGCGATCTCTCTATACGTCGCCGCCCTCGATGGCAAGTGAGTACTGCCGTCACCCAACATCGATCCCTGTTAAACCCGTTTGGAAGAATCGTTGCATCACTTGTCAGAGGAATGTCATTCGAGTTCCTTCTCAACATCATTCGCTGGCTTCTTGTCGCAGTCCCAGCAACTTGGACGAACAGCTGGCTGAGCTATGTCCAGAATAAGCTTGCCATTGCTTATCGAACTCGTCTAACTCGCGAGGTCCTCCGGCATTACCTCGCCGACCCACCTGATTCAAGAGTTTATTATAAGATATGTGAGTAAATGTCATAGGTTATGATCCCAACTTTTTTACGTCCTCCCCCAGCAAACCTGGATGATCGAGTCAAGAACGTTGACCAGTTAAGCCCTATGATGTTATTTATCACTCCAAGACATTGATGGCATCTAGGATGATTACACATGACATCCAGCGCTTCTCTGCTCATCTCGCAGCTATCTATGCCAATTTTGCCAAACCCATACTTGATGTCATTCTCTATAACTACCAGCTATCTCGAAATATCGGCGCAGAGGGGCTCGTCCTCCTTACAATCCTGATACAGTCATCCGCCGCAGTATGTATGTACTCATTTTTGTCGCACCGAATTTCCGTGTTGATAGAGTGTAGTGCGGGCAGTGACACCCTCATTTGGAACATACACCGCCCAGTCCGCCGCCCTCGCTGGTTCTCTGCGGCACGCACATTCTCGGTTGGCTGAGTTTGCTGAAGAAGTTGCGCTTTTTGGTGGTGAAGATGCTGAGAAAGAAATTGTAGAGAAGGAGTACATGGCGCTCATGCGGCACGAGGAAAAAGTCATGGTTCGGAGGTGGTGGTATGGCTGTGCGGAGGAAGGAATAGTGAAATGGCTGTGGGGGAGCTTCGGGGTCAGTGTTACACTCCCCATGTGTGTTTGACTGAATTCATCAAAGCTGGTGGTCTGTGCCATTCCGGTTTTCTTCAAGCTTCCTGGTCTCCCAGATATCGATCTGGGGAGTCGCACAGAAGGTTAGCGTAACATCGGTCTGCAATCACCCTGGACCAATTTTCTCGCCAGGTTTCGTCACAAATCGGAGGCTTCTGCTGTCTTCGTCTGGTATGTCCCTTCGTGTCCCTTCCATATTAGTCGATCGACAGGTATTCATGATACCAAGATGCAATGGGCCGAGTGATGTATTCTTACAAGGATTTGGCCGAGCTTGCAGGTTACACCGCGCGAGTTTCTCTCCTGCTTGACACAATGGCGGACGTCCGCAAAGGTATGTTTGAGAAAAGCCTTGTAACTAGTCCCCCGGAAGGAGAGAACAGCAAGGGTGCGTCTTTTAGATGATCCCTGGCCCCACTTTATCTCATTGTGAACAGTTATAAGCGGGCGAGGGAAGGTTTATGAGGCCGATGACATCCAGTTTGAAAATGTCCCGATCGTGACTCCCAATGGGGACGTGTTGCTCAAGAGCTTGACATTCCGCGTAAACCCAGGGGTAACTGTTTTACTTTATGTGACAAATTCAGTAATCACATAGGATATAGGAACATTTGCTCATCGTTGGACCAAATGGTAGATTCATTACGCCGTATTTGCAAGGATTCTGATTCTAGTATTCTTCAGGATCTGGCAAGTCCTCGTTATTCCGTATCCTTGGTGGACTTTGGCCTGTTTATGGTACGTTCGGCATGCCATTGCAGTGTTTGCCTTCTCAGTCTTCCTAGGTGGCATCGTACGGAAGCCAACTGCATCAAATTTCATCTTAATTCCTCAACGACCCTATCTCTCGTTGGGTACACTTCGTGACCAGGTCATTTACCCGCACTCACGGGAGCAGATGAAAGCCCGTGGGTCTCCCCCTAACTTGTTTCATATCACTGTTGACTGAGAATCACCTAGGAGGAATTTCAGACGACAGTCTACTCGCTATTCTGGCAGTGGTAGGCATGGATAGCGTTGTGGAACGCGAGGGTGGATGGGGCATCACCCGTGAGTGGAGGGAAGCCTTAAGCGGTGGTGATCAGCAGAAGATTGCGTGGGCAAGATTATTTTATCATAAACCTAAGGCAAGCTTTCCTTTTGTATGCCCGCGACGTTCAAAGGTGGCTGAATATTGTATAGTTCGCCATTCTTGATGAGGCCACCTCACTCGTTCCGCCAGATATGGAGGGCAAGATGATGGAGAAGGCGACCGCTCTAGGCATCACGCTCTTGACTGTTTCTCACCGACCGTCCTTATGGAAGTATCATTCGACAATCCTACAATTTGATGGACAAGGTGGATACGTGTTGTACGTCACGTCCCTACCGTTAGCCAAGCGTGCTCAAATGCGTCTGTTTGCCCATCGATCTTTTCAGCACACAGTTGAATGCGGCCAAGCGACTATCACTTGAAGAGGAAAGAGAGGAACTGCAGGCGAAACTATTAGAGGTGTAAGTGGTTTCTGCCCTGCTGAGGAGGTCTCGCGATTGATGCGACGCTTTCCAGACCGAAATTCAGGTCACGTCTTGCGGAGCTCCGGCTCCTGGCCAACCAACGGAGCGATACATGGGGTGCGGGGGCACCAGCATAAGCAATACGTAGACTTGTGGCGATGGCACTAGGGCTGTACACTTTTTGAGCGCGAGAATAAATTTCCATGTTTGGAAACTCCCGTAGTCAACCGGATGGCAAAGATCAGCACAAATTTTAGATCACAAGCCGTAGCGCTACGTCCTCAGCTTCGCACGACCACTTTCCTCCGCTTCCTCGCTCGTTCTCGGTCTCGAGACGATGCATTTCTTCTCCCAATCATTCAAGTATGAGTGCGTACATTTTATTGAGCGCTATTCACCGCGGCCCTCTGATGCACAATTCCCTCAGCCATCCCTGGTCTCACGTCGTCATCGGAATATGGCACAAATACCCAAATCCTCACTGCACGCACGTTGTGGCAGTTGATGTTATAGATCGTTCGGTTGACCCAGTTACTGGAATAATACGGACAGAACGTGTGTTGGGTTGTAAACAAAAGGCGCCCGCTTGGATCGTCAAGGTTTGTCTATTTCTCACAGTTTCTCGTTTGGCCTCCATTCATTTTCCAAACATTCTAGTTGTTTGGTGGATCGGAAGATGCCTATGTTCGCGAGATATCGTTCGTCGATCCCGCAACTCAAAGAGCGACAATCACCTCCGTCAACCTTTCTTTATCCCAATTCGCATCTTGTTATGAACGGATACAATACAGTCCGACGTCTCCCCATCAAACGATGTTCACGCAAACCGCAGAAATACAAGCACGAATGGCAATGTGGCGGGCTATGACAGATAGAGTGGAGAGCTGGCTCGTGCAAAGGTTTGAGCAAAATGCGAGGCTGGGCAAGGCTGGGTTTTCGGATGTCCTGAGAACAATGTGGGAGCCAAAGCAGTCACAGCTATCCCAAGGAGCATCATAGCTGCTTCCCGTGGTTTCCCATTCCCCTTACGTTTGCACTAGACTGATCCGTTGATCTCCTACACCCTCTGCATCCCTAGACACTACTATTCGTGGATTTATCCCACTAAAATCGCAAAGGCACAATACACTTATGATTATTCTACAGTAATGTATCCTTTGGACTGGGAATCATGCCAGCGCCCTACTACGTAAGTCTAGGAAAGCTGCGGTCGAACTATGAATCATAAGGTTATAATAAAAAATCTTTATACTTCCTGTTCATATACCTCATCCCAGCCAACATAGGCATCTTCGTTATCCCCCTTCTCGCTCTCATCGTCCTCTGCATGAGGAAAGTCATTCCGGGACGCAGGCCGTGGCGACTTCTGCCGCTGGTCTCCTACACCGCCGCCTCCTTCTTCTACAATCACACTCTCTTCCGTCTTATCGTCCATCGAATACAAGTTATCTTTCCCATCGAAGCTAATGTTCGGATTTTCGCCGTCCACAAATAGATCTTTCAGTGCATCATAATTGATTCGTTTGCTATATTTTGCATTCTTCTTGAGCAGGTTTCGGACTGATTCGGCGGTAGTTCTCCCGGATGGTGTAGACTCATCGCGAGGCTTGGTGATAGCCTTTCGTCGCTGGGAAAGGTTGACATGGAATAATTAAAACGGTAGAGTCTAGGCGGGAGAGACGGACCTTGCGACTTCTCGGGTGCTGGGTACCTTCTTCCAATTGACTTGCTTTCGCTGGAAATTGCTCTGAGCGACATCCATATCTCGATACCGGAGAATGGAACCCATACTGGCAAGACTCTCCAAATACTCGCGATTCATCTCCACCCATACACGTTCTTTGATCTTGACCTCTTCCTCGGATAGAAGAAAGTGGTCGAGTTCCTCTTCGTCAAGGCCTTTGAGTTCATCGACTTCGGCAAAGTGCGCATGACGCCGTTCCTCTGCTTCGTCGAGCGCTTCGGTAAGCATAAGACCCTGTGAGTTTTGCAAGAAGGTTGCCACTTCTTCTGCTAGTACCTGATCGACGGTCCCTTCGATGCCTGTGGCAGACCGAGCGGCTGCGTCCTCGATACTCAGCCGAAGGACCGGGTCAATATGAGCATAGGACGTTTCCTCATCATCCTCGGGGAAGAAGAGGGGCGGAGGCGCTGTTGTGCCCACAAGAATCCCTTGATTGAAAAGAGCAGGATCTATCGCTGGCGGAGGTGGCACGATCTGTTGAGAGGGAAGTTCTGCTTCCTCTGGCATACGATCCATTCCTCTCTGCTTCCCCTTCCCCTTCTTAATCCTGAGATCATTGGGTCCGTTTCTGACTCTCTCTTTTTCTCTTTCCTCCCGTTCCCTTCCTTTTGTAAATGCAGGCGGATCCATCTCCTCATCCAGCCATACTGTTCTGAAGTCTGCCAAAGTCAGTGCTCCACTGGGTGTCTTCTTGAATTCCTCAAGACGTTTCTTCAGCGTGGTGTCTGCAATTTTAACAACCTGCACAATCTCCTCCATGGATCTCCGGAAATTATTCATGCGAGCGGCAAGGAGAAGTGCTGCACCACATATACCGGCCGGACGTCGTCCCTTCGTGACCCAGTCCCTGTCAAGGCGTTGGACAAGACGGACGGCATCAGTGGCGACCCTATGGGTCTCCTCACCGAATTCAAGCAGCGCAGCGAATCGGGAAATATAGTGTGACGGATCAACGAGAGGGAGTTTGAGATTGAGAGTTTGCACTAGCTGAAGATAGGTATGGCCGAGCTCAAATACATTTACCTAGATGGATGATCAGTAGAGCAACGGTGTCTGAAATACTATTCACCTGCAAAAGGTCGGAAAAGTCGATGAGCATGTAGTTTCGCGTTTCCTTCTGTCTGCATGCGACATATAAACAGACGGCAGCTACATTGACACTTCTTCGCCCCTTTGTAAATTTGTGCTCCACAGCAAGAGTATAGAGACGTGTTGCAGCGAGTGCGACTACCTCGGAGAGGTGGAGAGCCGTAGCAAAACTCTGGATCTTTCTACTAGCTTTTTAAGTGTTAATATGGGATGTTCCTAAGCAATTTTCAATCGCGCACCATTCGCAATCGTCTGCTCACGAGATTCAACGCTTCCCCTCTTCCCGAAACGGCCACTCATACGGGCGTGGGCTGACCGAGACTGAGAGGCACGATCAATGGCACTGGACGATAGAACCCACTCGAGCCTTGTCCAACATACGCCCCCTGGACCATTGCCGCGCCTGTAGACGTCTCTCCAAAGGTAACCTCGGACACAATAGTATTCTCCTCCACCACGGTTCCGCATTTTACGCAGAATCCGTTGCCCGCAGCAGGGTCGTATTCGATTACTGTACCCCCGCAATCTGTGCAGACGACCTGGAAGGCGTGAGATAGTATACATGCAGGAAAATATGAGCGACGTGCCATGATCTTGGCTGTGAAAGTAATCGTTGGCTGACGAGATCGACTGTCTACGCGCAAGGAATAGGATGGTGTTAGATAGGGCCGAATTCTTTTATGCCTTGAACATGGTCACTATAATAGGGTCTAGTATAGGCGTGACAGAAGAAGTGGAGAGTCACAGGGAAAGTCACGGATAGGCTCATAGTACATCATAACCTGATGATCAGCCCGCGTTCTCGATAGTAACCAGCAACTGTATGAACTGGCTACTATACTCTAGGATGTCATTTCAAAACTGCCCAATGCAATCATTTCGTAGACATAAAGATAACGATGCTTGTCATCAGGCTGTTCCCGGCTTTGGCATGAATCTCGACTGGCCCTGCAGAATCCCGGGCCCGATGTCGAATGTGTGGCGTTGACGATAAGTATCTGCCTTCATACTATGTTCGGCTGGCTAACGTGCAAGCGTGTCAGAGTATTATCTGTTGCGCCTACAGTCACATGAGACAACCTCGCAGTCCGGGTAGTGCTGACAGCCCAATGAATGGTGCGGTGAACGGACCGACAACAAGCGGCGGGTTATCGAGTAATTGATGTAGCTACAGGGCGCATGCCGAAAACCTGAAAAAGGAAGGAGCCCAAGCCGAAACTGACCGCACCAGCAGACGAATACAAGTTGCATCGGGAATGTCTTCAGTCACTATCAGGGGTTGGTTCTTCAGTGGAGGATGACACGGGTGATGGTATCTGAATGGTTTCGACCACCCTCTCTTGGGCAGAAGCAGTCAGCTTCGCGGTCGGAACTACTTCACATTTCTCATCATGCGGCATGTCGACAGGTGGGATGGGAGTCAGCTCCCCATCTCCAAAGCCCAAAAGAGTCTCGCCAAACTGGAGCATCCAGGGATGATCCAGGAGTTCAACCGCTGTGGGGCGCAGAATGGGATCGATAGTCAGACATTGTTTGATAAAATTGATTCCGAGATCGCTGAGTTGGCCAGGTTCAGGAAGGGGTGGGTGTTGAGTAGCAACACCGATATGAAACATGATTGCCCTGGGGGTGTGTCATAAAAGATATACGGTGAACAGATCTCCATGAAATTAACACATACCATTCATTGTCGAGGTTGCTCCAGGGCTTCTTGCCCGTAGCAAACTCTAGCACAACACAACCTAGCGACCACACATCCATCGCTCCGTGGCGACATCGTCTGTCGTTCTTGATGACTTCGGGAGACATGTACATCGGTGTGCCCGTCAAGCTGTTGTTCACCCCGAGGCCACCGCTGAGACCACCAGCTTTTGCCAGGTTGGCTATGTCCGAACCACGACGAGATCGTTGCATCGTGCGGTTCTTGGCGAGGATTTTCGAAGCTCCAAAGTCAACGTATTTGATAACCCCTCTGTGATCAAGGAGAATGTCTGGGAAACGGGTAAGCCTTTGGAATGCGCTTCATGGTAGAATGACACACTATCGGGTTTGATATCGCGATGCACGATACCTTTTGAGTGGAGGTACGCAAGGCCTTCCAGCATCTGCATGGTATACAACTGAATGATGCTCTCATCCTCAATCCGCCCATGCTCCAACAGCGCCGCGAGGCTCCCGCCTTGGCAATACTCTTCGAAGATATACACCTTGTCTCGGTGCACCTCGATACCGTAATACTCGACAACATTCGGATGGTGTAACATCTCCATGATGCTGAGCTCGTCCCTGATTTGAGAGTATAGGTTGGGTAGCCCAGATAGCTCCTGAAATTTAATCTCCTTAACAGCCATGAGGGAGCCTGAATCGAGATTAACAGCAAGGTAGACGGAGCCAAATGCTCCAGCACCAATAAACCGTCGTTGCTGCCAGCGGATAGAAATGTTTGAGCTGGAAGATGCAAGGAAGACTATGGATCGGTCCTCCAACTTCTCGTCGTCGAGCACGCGACCAATCAATCGTTTCTCTGAACACATCTGCTCGCGCTCCTTTTCGAGAACCTCAAGGGCTCTAGCAGTTCTTTCCCAGAGAACGCGAACATGGGCGTCGGTGTATGCATAGGCACTCGAGGTGATGAGATAGTCGTCATTGACGGGAGACTGCGAGCGCTGTGAAAGTGGGTTATCGTCCACGGCGATAGATGCCTGCTCGCGAAGCATCTCCTCTTGTCGTTCTTTTTCCCTGCGTGCCTCCAGAGTCGACCGGGCACCTAAGATGTCAAAATGACTAATCAATAATGTCATACAACTTGCTACTTTCTGTCGGAGCATCTCAAATTGATCGTTTGACATCTGCAGGATATTGCTTCGCCTGGTACGATGCAGGGTGAATTCAAGCGCGTTGACAGCCCACTTAAAAGTCTTCCCGTCGGTAGGGTCGCAGTCATCGCAAATGAATGAAACCCAGGAGATAGCGAGCCGGATAAGCGAACGATTAAACTTGGTCATCGTAGAACGTTCCATGTGTTTCTGAGCGTGCTGGCCATGTTCAGATGCGAACAAGTACCAGTTCTCCAGCAATTCCTGGTATCGAACGGCGTTTCGCAGGGAGTTACGGACGTGATGCACGGAATCGACGATAGATTCAGCGAGCTTGTTCGTTGCACGAGAGATCTTGCGCAATTCACGATTGACGACTGGTATGTGCGCTTGCTGCTCGACTATACAAGGAGGGGGGGTAAGAATGACCTCCAGTGGCTCTTCGTCTTCATCAGCGGGAATAAATGTATCGCCGAATTGCTGTTTTGCCAACGCGAGTCGGCGCATTGTCCCGTCCGCAACTAACCTGACTCGATTGTCCTTCATGTCGAGTTCTATTCTCGGCAACTCTAACATGAGAACCATTCCATTCCAAATGAATAGGTTGCGAGGAGACAGCAACAGCAGGTACTCCGCCTCCTCTTCCTCCTCGCTGTCCGTATATTCTGCGACATTGTCAACAACGGGAAGCGGCAGTCCCTCGTCGTTGACAATCTCGTTGACGTGGAAAGATTCAAGGAGGATGCGGCGAATTGCCTCCGGGCGATCTCGGAGCGCACTTGAAGCTATTATATAAGTGCCGTCCTCTTCATAGGTCTGGGTGTAAACAAGGATGTGATCTGTTGCGACCAGGGCGGTTATGAACTGTTCGAGAGGGATGTTCTCAAGGTTGTACTCCGCCGAGTTGCTTATTCTTTGCGTAAGTGCTCTACAGCCAGCAAATGAAAAACATTTTTGAAAGGCGGAGAATACACGAACCGTGCGAAGCGTTGAAGTTTGCGATACCGCAACCGGACATTGTCTAGTATCTTCCCATACCAGTTGACCTTTTGTTCGTCGGTCATTTGACCGGTGGTGCTGGCGATGACATCACCTTGAAGAATCGGATTGGATGCTTCATGTACCCGTCCAGCTGCGGAGACAGGGAGGCGGACTTGTGTTTCAAAGTAGTTCGCAACCCGAACCATCAGTCGATTAGTCAATGAGCTGTCGGATAATGATCAGGGAAACATTTCAGTGAAGATTGCAATACGCACCAAACCTGTTCGGCAACTACAGCAGAAGCCCCAATTACAGTCATACTTACATCGTTGAATGTCGCCCATTGGGAGTCAATGACATCAGTTTCCTTGAAATATATCCCTTTGACACCACTCTTCAGCTTCCAATGGATAAGCCTGAAAAATATTGACAAGGCCTCGAGGATAGTAGTATCATAGTCTTCACTTATGCACCTAGGTAGGTTCCACTTCCCCTCAGGATCGGGGGCAAGGAATGCCTCGTACTGTCTCTTGAGTGTGCAAGCTAGTCCTAGACTAATCTTCACATCCTCAGTGACCTGATCAATGATGAGGACCTCGGGGTCCTTGAGTTTCTGGACATAATCAAGGCGCACGCGTAGACACGCCTGAGCGAGCTTAGTAGGGAAGGAGATGAGGGGCACCAGCTCAGTTTCGAACGTAGGGAGGTTCATCTCTCGAAACAAAGGAGAGAGATTAACTTGAGCATCGCGAGCAGCACCAATGAAAGAATGCACGGTAGTCAAAAATCCCTTCTCAAAAGTCTTCTGGATGGATTCCTCTTTGAGGACACGTTCAATAAACGTGCTACAATCCGGTGTTTGTTTAGAGAAGCCGTTGGCTTGCACCCGGGGGTAGACATCGATAGCAGTTGGTTTTGTCACATCAAATGACTCGCTCCCCGTCCATCTCTGTAGAAGGGCGATATGACAACGTAAGGACATGAGAACGGTCGACCACGTGTTAAGAGTGTCACAGCGGGCCTGGAATTGCGGTTCCGAGGCAGCAACCTTGTCTGCGAAGAATGCCTTGAGGGTTGGATAGAGGGACTGAGCTGCCTCGAGTCTACAAAGAAGAGAGTTGACCCGGTGTAAGGCTATGGTCGGGTCCCGTTCCTCGTCCTTGAGTTTAAAAGAGGTTATTTCCTCTATGACAACATCTACCGTGCGCATCCTCCTTTCCTCGATATGCCGGCGCTCTTCTGTCTCCTTCCTTCCAGAGAATTTTGCGCGTAACCCGAGCCAGATGTTAAGGTGGATGTTGTTATGCTCCTCACTGGAGGACTCCAGCGCGACAGCAATACGAGTCTTCTCGGATCTGAGCACGTCACCGTCAAGGACTGAAGCGAGCATGGTCTGCCACTCTAAACGCTGGCGATCTTCTGCCGTCGCAGGTTCGATTGGGTCAGACTCGAGCATGAGCGCAGAGAAGCGATCGAATGCGTCTCCAAGACTCGAGCGATTGAGGTCTTCATCGTCACTGTCACCTGCGTCTATAAGCTGACCCAGTCCCCTCTGGAAGTAGTTCGAGTCCGGATCATTCCTTGGATCATCATCGAGACCCGGTCCCGACCTGTAACGTTTAACGAATTGGGAGTAAATGTCAGAGTACTTTGGGAAGTTGTGTGGGGGATTATAGTTTGTTGATATTGTATTGGAGGCTGAGCCGGACGATAAGTTGTTCCTTGACTGACGACCCTTACCTCTGCTGCGTAAGGAAGTATTTATGGAAGAGGAGAGCATCGAAGTTGTGGAGTGGGGTCTCGGAAATGGGGGAGGGTCCCAGTCGGGTTCGTCACCATCATTGGAGTCTTGCTCTTCAAGCGAGAACAGCGACGGCTGGTGCGACATTCCTCGCCGGATGCTGGTCATCTTGCAGGTCGTGGTCCGACGATCAACAAACCTCCGCTACTAACTACCTTTGTTCTTACCGTAAATCGGGATCACGTGCTAAGTCAAACAGGACTCTGCAGAATATTGAATATTGAACATTTGCTAATAGGATTGCACCACCATCATCATGGGTATCGTGGAAAAGGTCAGTGCCCCAGTCATTCTGCGATCCTGATAGCATAACTTATCTCACATAGATCAAGGAGATTGAGGGTGAGTGATCCGGATCAGTGTCCACCGAGGAATGCCTGATCATGGTGATTGAACCATCAAGAGGAGATGGCTAGGAGTATGTCCCCTGTTTTTATGCCAATTCGTTGTTCTTTATATGTATGCAACAGCCCAAAAGAACAAGGTTCCCCATCTTAGGCAAGTCTCTCAGATATCTGACAGACCTTTCAAGTAGGCGACAGAATATCATCTTGGTCTGCTCAAGGCAAAGTTGGCACGCTATCGTGCGCAACTCCTCGAGCCTTCATCGAAATCGGGCCCCGCAGGTATTGGTTTTGATGTACAGAAGTCTGGAGACGCTCGTGTCGCACTCATTGGCTTCCCATCCGTCGGAAAGGTTCGTGCCTCAGCTTGGATTTTGGATCTGTTAGTTCGAGACGAGTTCAATATAGTCCACGCTCCTCAATAAGTGCACACACACAGCTTCCGAAAGTGCAGACTATGAATTCACTACCCTCACTGCCATTCCTGGTGTGATTGAATACCAGGGTGCTCGCATCCAACTTCTCGATCTTCCTGGAATCGTGGAAGGTGCCAGTCAAGGTAAGAAAAAAAAACGCTCATATTCTCCTTTCAGTTCATTGTTGGCAACAAAGGTCGGGGGCGGGGTCGACAAGTGGTTGCAAGTGAGTGATAACTCTCGGCACCCGAAACATACTCACCCTGAGCTAGCCGCAAAGACTGCCGATCTTATACTTATTATGCTCGATGCTACCAAGTCCGAAGAACATAAGCGCCTGCTGGAAGTTGAACTCGACGCAGTAGGTATCCGATTGAATAAGCGGAAACCCGATGTTGTGTTCAAACGCAAGACCACTGGTGGAGTGGGTGGTTATTCTTTTGGTCCGCAGCAGCTGAACCAATTGCTTCGTGGCAGATAACGGTATCGGATTAATTGTGTTGACAATCACACACTCCTGAGTTCTTTTCAAGCTGAATACAACCGTTAAGCTGACAAAAACTGATGAGAGGACCATACGGACCATCCTTGCAAGTTGTAGGTATATCTGGCGCCATGACATAAAACCGTTGCTCATCACCACCAGACAAACTCCATAACTGTGATGTTATGATTCGAGAGGACGTGAGACCCAAATATGCGACTCAGCTTGATATCGAAGCTTGACTTGCTAATTTTTCAGATCACTACAGACGAGTTCATAGATGTGCTGATCGGTAAGCTCATCAGACGGCTAAGGTGAAGAGTAGCTTGAATTGTCGACTCAGGCACGCGTAAATACATTCCATGCCTTTGTGAGTGTTGTACTGTAATCTCTAGATTGCTCCCGTTGATATGCGTGGTCCAGATGTGTACAACAAGATAGACGCAATCAGCTTGGAACTTGTAGGCGAAGTTTTTCTTTCACGCTGGAGAACCACGCTACATTCCAAGGCAGGTCGACGAACTCGCTCGAACGGAGAACACGGTTGTCATCAGTTGCGAGATGAACTTGAAGTGTGTAAATCGTTCCAATTGTGTTCGTCGGGTTTTTTTATTCTATTGATACCCAGTCTTGACTACCTCATTGAGCGCATATGGGATAGCCTTGGGCTCGTCAAAGTTTACACGAAGAAACGTGGGGAACGACCCGACTTATCGGATCCCGTGTGCTTGCGGAAAGGTGCTACAATCGAGGTGTGCACCACTACGCCGGTTTTTCCATGCATGCGGAAAAATGTAAAAATTGATTTGTCATTTCTCTACTCAACAGGACGTTTGCCTGGGAATCCACAAGTCACTCGCCATCAATTTCCGATACGGTCTGGTTTGGTAGGTTTTTTTCCCTCCAAGATGTTGATGCCACTTGACGAGTTTGTGCTTTTCAGGGTATGAACAATCTCGAGGTTCTCGTCCAACTAACGCTATGTCCAGGGGCGATCATCGAAATTTGCACCGCATGCGCAGAAGGTTAGTTTGAGTCATCAAGTACAAGATGAAGATGTAGTCTCGAGTATGTATCTAGATTTATTGCTTATGCTCGTGTTCATATTCTAATGCAAGATGCCCTCGTAGTATTCACGAAATGAGACGTGAAATCAACTTCCATTGTTTCGAAAAGTCACTCGGCCTGTAATTCTAGCTACTGTTCCCCAAGTTCACCAATACATTGAATTGGGAAGCACTTAAGGCTGTGCCGAATCGACGGCTTGGCATGTTAAATCGTCAAGCAGTAACGTAGACTGCCCTTGCAGCACACGGCATGGAAGACTAGTTGCAAGTTGAAGCACCTGGAAATATTAAACTCCGACGCTCCCAAACGGCGAATTTCGGTGCCATTCGAGTATCCTTGGGCGATCGACCACCCAGACAACTGGAAAAGTATGTCCCTGCACCTTCTGTACTATCAACGCGTCGTACCCAATGGTATTTCACACTCTTACAGGTTGCGAGCCCCGCGGAACCAAAACCCTGGAACCTTCTGTACCGAGGTGCTCTGGAATCCTCAACGTTTCAAGAACACGTGAATCAGATCTCTTCTTCCTACTCGTAACCCCTCGGGGAAATGATGGCAATGCAACTCTGCTCGCTCCCGTGCCCGTTCAAGTCGCTGTTCCCAATATCGGCCTCGCGCAATTACTGGTAAAAAGGACTATCAAACAGGCCAGTGTCTGCTCGAGTGACATCAAAAAAGTGTCAGGGCCCCAGTTCGCGGCAAGAACAATTGGCTCAAGTGGAATTTAGAGATGCAAGACATTGTTATTTGAATCGTGCGCCCAGACGAGGTTATCTACCGTACTGGCGCTGTGGTCTGGGACGCCAACAACATATGCATCGATGCCACACTGCGCCGCAAGTGCAACCCGGAGGAGTAGAACTTCTTGGCCGTTCGCTATCGCTGATCCGACCCAGCCACCCACTTGCAAAAGGTGTTGAGCGTATTAATTCCATGGGCATGCCGATAAAGGACGGTTTCCTGCTCATGCTCATGCTGAATGCTCTTTCCGATGATTGCCGGTGATCACGATCACATCGCTGGTTGTGTCTCCCGCAGTACTGACAGTGACTCATACTTGCACGTCCGCCCACGCTCATCTGGTTCTTACATACAAATGATAGCTTCATGTTCCAGCACATCGTGTTGGTAGTTGTGCTCTGGCATCCGTTGGATATATGGACTATTTTCCATCTGCTCGCACTCTACAGATTACCAATGAGGATTTGATTGTCCTTGGAATCAGGCACGCGCAATTGGCGCGGCTGTGAACCGGTCAGCTTCTGTCACGGTCAGCCCATCTCTGAGCTGGCCTTCAAGCTTCAACCCTCCTTATGGACTTAGAGTTGACACCGGGCATGAACTTTACTACTTGCCCAAACGGAAATGTCACTAGCCCGGACGACGATTCGACTTTTCGATCGGCCGAGAACAGCGGCAACCAAGGAATTGAACTCATTTTTCTCGGGACGGGCACATCGTCCTCAGTACCATCCTTGGCGTGCTTGACTGCACCAACAAGTAAAGAGCCTTGCAGAACTTGTCTCTCGACCCTTACTCCAGAGGGGAAGAAGAACATCAGACGGAACACCTCGGCCGTGGTTCGGGTAACCGCAGGCGAAGATGGGAAGCAGACGTGGGTGTCCCGTTACCAATCATTTTCCAGGTGAACGAGCGTCGCCGTGTTTGAAACAGAACGCTGGTAATAGACGTGGGCAAGAACTTTCAGGCCGCCGCTGTAGAATGGTTTCCAAAGTATGGGTTGCGAGAGATTGACGCTGTACTTATTACGCATGCACATGCTGATGGTGGGTCTGAGCTGTTCTCACCCGATGACATCATAAGGTGATGCTGATGGTCGGATATCTAGCGGTGAACGGACTAGATGATCTGCGAGGTGATTGTTGTTTCGCCGGCCCAGGCAGTGTTCCGCATCGTTCACCTGTAAGATGGTCTTGATCACAGGATGGACCCTGCGAGGCGCAATACAGGGGCACATAGATGTCTATATTTCCCAAACCACATTTAGGGAAGTCCAGAGAGCATTTCCCTACCTCGTGGCGAAAGAATTTGCATCAGGAGGGGGCGACGTAGGTTGCAAGAACTTGAGTGCGATGCGCCAATGGACTAACATTTACGATGCGCAGGTTCCCGATTTCAAGTGGCATATCATAGAAGATAAGGTTCCTTTTGAGATCAAGGGTACCGGCTTATGGATCACACCAATTTCAGGTGGGAGGCGTGGCGTGGCCTGGTGCTTAGGGGATGTTGATCTAATTGTCAAGTACATCATGGGCGGCTGTTCACGGCTAGCCATCCTCCTACGCTGATACCGACACCTGTTGCCACTCAACCGATGACACCGGCATTGGATAGTGGATCGCCAACTCCAGCTTCGGCAGACAATGGCACCAGCCCCAAGGTTCAACCATACTTATGTTTTGGGTTCCTCATCCAGGATGCGATCTTGTATATGTCTGATGTGTCGTTCATACCAGATGATGCATGGCCGATTATTCTCGCAGGTAGGCGAAAATCAGTGGTTGTGATAGACTGTCTACGGCTCCATGGACACACGTCGCACATGGGGGTGCTGGAGGCAGCGGGGGCGATACGGAGGATAGGGGCAAGAAGGAGTTATATGACTGGGTTCAGTCATGAGGTGTCGCAAGAGGAGTATGTGAGGATCGGAGAGGGAGCGGGAAAGAGGGATGGGTGGGATGGGGAGCTGAGCAGCACGGAGGAGAAGGGGATCGCGCTGATGAGGGAGGGACTGGAGGACGAGGTCCATTGGGTGCGACCAGCGCACGACGGCCTCCGGGTCCACATCGGCGCGGATGGGCGCGTGTGGGACGAGACGTACACGTGACTGGCCATTATGTATCACGTGATGCTGATAATAGCGAGAGAGATGTGCGCCTTTGGACTCCTCGCAGGGGTCGTCGTCCGCCATGAAGTTCTTTTCGCAGTCATTTGTGTACGAGTGAGTCTGTCCGTTCTTTTTTCTACCCGTCGCTCTCAATTCCTTACAGCGATCCCTGGTCAATCGTCTCCCTCGCCTTCTTTCTCCGCTACCCCAACCCGTATGCCTCCCACGTCGTCTCCTGCGACGTCGTGGACCGCATACAGACCGACTCCGGCTCTCTCCTCACAACCAGGCTCATCCTCAAGCGAGGCACCCTCCCAAGGTGGGCTCCTCAGGGCATCATCTCGCGTACAGAATCCTGGGTCATCGAGGAGAGTGAAGTCGATCCTTTTGGGAAGGTAGTCAGATGCCGCACGAAAAACCTGGACCATGTCAAGGTCATGCAAATCGAAGAGACCCAGCGTTTTCAACAGTCCCAAGACGGGTCCGTTCCCGTCCTTCATCCCCACTATCCGGACCTTCTGTTGATTCTACTATATCCGTAGGAGAACAGTGCAGACTACCGAGGCATACATCACCTCAAAGTTCGGCTGGGGTCTGACAAAGCGAATCGAAAGCCATGGTTTGGCACGTTTCAAAGCCCATGTTCAAAAGGCACGTTCGTTTTTACATCCTCCATGGATCCACTCATCTGCTCGATAGTCCCGTCAGGGTGTCTCTCTCATGATGGATCTCATACGTCAATCCCGCCTTCAACCCATGGCGTTCGGCTCATATATCTCCAGCGTTCGTTCCGATATGTCGCTTCTCAACCCGGAGACCTCCGTACCATCTTCCCCTGGTAACAATACCGGTCACAAGCCAGAAATCGACCATCTCTCCACTTCACAAAACAGCAGATGGTTTAGCAGCGTTTGGGGGACGGATAACTAACCTTCTTGGGGCGCTCCTAAGTGTGTTACCGTATATCTGACGTGTTCGTGTTGCTCCTTTATTTCCACCTCTCCATACTCTTTGTATCACTAGTAAACGTAATACCACAATCGGCTCTGAGCGTCTGACAATTGGACCGCGAGCAGCATCCTGACTCCTTGTCCGTGGTGGCACATCGTCGAGAACCATTTGGTCGAAAAATATGCATAATGAACTTGGGAGTGACAAACGCCATCTGCCAATCTTGTTTCACCAACTTTCACCCCCACGCTCCTGGTAGCAGTCAACCTTGTAAGATGTATTTTCCGACGTCTGCAGCAAGGCAGCTGTCAAGCGTCCCTGCCCTACCAAACGTACCGCTCGAGAACGTACTCTCCTTGGAGCCAAGTCCGCGCAAGTCACTTTTCTGCGCCCTCACTCAGCGTGCCATCACAGTTTGGCGTGTCCGCGTATGCTCAATATCCACTCCCGAGCGCGCGCTTTCTAATCCACTTCCCCAGCCCTCCACGCCCCTCGCATATTTGGCGAGGTCCGAAGCATCTCTCATAGAGCATGGTGACAGCCTCGGTGTCACATGGTCTCCAGATGGAAGCAGAATTATCATCCAGGTGCGCTCCGTTCATTATGATACCTTGCTCTGCTTCATGATCTATTTCAGACAACACTCTCGTATCTTGTCTTGATAGTGGTCGACCACTTGCCCGACGTTATAGCGTACCAGCCGCCGGATATTCCACCGGGAGTCCAGCGTAATTTTCTTCCCGGCCCAGGGGAAGGACTCCCGCTTCAGTCGCTTCGTCTCTCATTCGAAGGTGTCATACGCGCGGAGGGACGGGTTCTCAGGTAGCCATTCGTTGCTATTGGTCGAACTTCATCTAAACATTCTTTTCCATCAATAGCGTTTCGCCGCGCAACCATCACCTCACATTCTCCACCAGTACTCCGCCAGCCGTCCAGCGTGTTCCATGGCCATCATATGACGATGCAGATATAGAAAACGACCATTCTCGAAGGTCACTTATTGATTATGATACATGGGCCTTAAATGAGCACGATCTACCATGGTTGGTGGACAGTGATGGTGCGCGCTATACTGCGTGTTCACACTTTATCCTAATCTATAACGTTGGTTCATGTTCGTAGTCACCGTCACGAAGCTCTCGCATTCGACTTCCGGAGTAGAGACGTGGATAACCTCGGATGGGAGAGCCTACTTCGTGCGACTACGGGAGAACTCACAAGTAAAGAAGAGTACCGTTGATCTGGACAACGAAGATGAAGGTAGCGATGGTGTTAGCGCGAATTTCTGTTATAGCCTTCATACACTGAAGCTATCCTCTTAAGGACCCTCGAGCTGATGGGAGTGAAGATGAAAAAAAGGGTTTCTCTTCAGATAGCTTGAGTTCGCCGCCAAATGAACACCATTGGCAGGGGACTTGCATCCATAACTTTGAGGTTCCTCGGTGGGTGCAGAAGTCTCGGCTTATCGACAATGATGGGCCTGGTAGTGGTGGCCCTGTCTATAATGAACCACGCCGAGCCGTGGAGGTTGCAGTCAATGCAAGGTTCTCTCTGGTCGCCGTCGGGACATACAGGTATGTTGGTGTCATGACATTGTTTATTAGAACTTACTATCTCAACATTTCCAGTGGGTCTATCGAGTTCACGGCCTTCCCTTTACCTGAAGGCCCTGCACCGACACCTCAAGTCATAGGTATTCCAAACCCTCACGATCGCCCGCGAGGACAAGTGTCTACAATGAAATGGACTTCGGATGGGTACGTCTTGGCAGTAGGTTGGGAACACGGATGGGCAATCATTAGCGTCGGGGGACGGTGCCTTGCCTCTGGATTTGGAGTTGATGACATCGTTGATAGTACCAGATTCCAGGATGCATTCATGTATGGAATCAAGGATTTGGTGAGCTGGCTCTCACGAAAGTTATTCATCGGAGCTGAGGATGATGGGAATAGTTTTGGGCACCTGGAAATTTCGAGTTGGTGGTGCTTGTTCAGTCAAGTCCAAACAGTGAGTCTCTATCCTTGATGTGTGGCAACCAATGTTAAACGGATTTCAGAGCAGGATGGTCAAATGTTCATCCTGCCTTTTGCGAAGAGTGCGACAACATGCCAACATTCCCCGGTCCGTGGCTCCTCTCTTGGAGAAAAGGGTGGGCTATTGACTGTTATCAGGACAACACTTGTTATGCCTTCCTTCAGATGGACGATCGCGCGCTCGTCTACCGTGGAGCAGACCAGCCAGATATGAGCGTCATAAATCCAGAATCAGACGTTTGGCAGCATATTAAAGTAAGATAATTTGTCCATTCCCTTTATCCGACCCTCACACCGTCTTTTCAGATCCCTCAACCGTACCTAGCGTCAAATTGGCCGATCAGATACTGTGCATTGAGTAGCGATGGACGATTGGTAGCCATTGCTGGTCGTCGCGGATTGATTCACTACAGCTCGACATCTGGTCGATGGAAACTCTTCTCTAGCATAGCTCAGGAGCAGGCGTTCGTGGTGAAGGGGGGACTATTGTGGTTTCATCATGTCCTCATAGCAGCGGTCGAGGTGTCAAAGTCTTACCAGGTCCGTACACGGTATTGCTCGGATACGTTACAGGGATTGCTAATACTTCTGACAGATACGTTTATATTCCCGGGACTCTGAACTAAGTAATCAGAATGTCCTCCACCGGGAAATGATCCTATCCCCTGTCATTATTCTGTCTCTGGTGGACAATTCATTGTTGGTCTACACTGCAGACAATATGTTGAGCCACTACTTGATTGTTCCGACCACGAACTCGATCAAGTTACACTTATGTGGAAGCATCACTTTTAGTGGGATCATCGCTGTACCCTCTGCCGTCAGAGTGTTGAGCTGGATGATTCCTAGCGCCCAGAAACGTAAGTTGTTCCGGTCTATAGGAAGCATCCTTACTGATGCTGCACAGAATTTGGTGATCCCGTTGACGATCTCGCGGTGGCCACTGTTCTCATGATGGTTGGCGGGCAACTGGTGTTACTTCGACCAAGAAAGGTAGGTTGCCACGTTATTCGAACGAACCCCAGTTGTTTACATTGCCCTGGTTGAGTAACAGTCCGGCAGTCAGGAAGTCAGATATGACATGCAGGTGTTTGCGGACCGCATAGAATTTTGCTGGATACATCTCCGCGGTATTGGGGCATTGGAGAACTCCCTTTGGGGTTATGACGGGCAGGGAATACGAGTCTGGCTCAACGCCCTCGCTATTGAGTCGGCTTCATCTCAGGATGAAGTCACTCAGAGCGTAAAGGAAAGTGTCAATATCCCACTAGATTTCTACCCGCTGTGTAAGTTGCTTTGTCTGATTTTTCCACCAATGCTTACGGCCTTCGTAGCTGTTCTCATGGACAAGGGAATCATTGTTGGTGCCGAGCATGAATCAGCCACTCGGATTAATCTGCCATTTGTAATGTTTAGACACGCAACTAGCGTACGTGGTTATCTTCTGATTCTCGACGGCTGAGGACACGACTTCCAGTCTCACCTGTTCCTCCATCACGTCTTGCGACATTACTTGGAATCTGGACAAATACGGGAAGCCGTTCAACTCGCCACCAACTACCAACATCTCGTGTTCTTCGCGCACGGTCTCGAGGTCCTTTTGCATACAGTCGTAGAGTCAGAGGCGGCAGATGGAATCGATGAGAGTGGTACATCGGGGGCAATATCCAAAACATTGCCCGCCGTGATAGAATTTCTCGACCACTTCGATGTTGCATTAGACGTTGTGGTCGGTTGCGCTCGGAAAACAGAAGTCGCAAGATGGAGGCGACTCTTTGACATTGTTGGCAACCCGAAAAGCTTATTTGAGGTATGTCCTGCCCATTCCTCCATGTACTCTTGTCAGGCGACAACTGCGCTCAGATATGCCTTGATTCTGGTCGACTCAAAACGGCGGGATCCTATTTGCTCGTGTTGCACAATCTCGAGCAACGAGAGGAAAATAACAAGGACGCCATTCGACTTTTGCAGAGTGCCATCGATGTACAAGACTGGCAACTCTGTGGCGAAATTTTACGTTTCTTGCACTCGATTGATGATACTGGGACGGCTCTCAGACACGCATTGATCCAGACCAACATGATTGAAAGTCCAGATGCATGAAAGGATTAATGTAGCTTGGCAATTCATTCCTTGACAGTTGCGGAGAAAGTTCGAGTCGGTATAACTTGGTACATCTGGCAGCTTTCGAGTAGAGTCATTGCGGTACTATCGTGACTAATATCAGGTTGCTCAACTTGTCACCGCAAGCAAATTATAGATTGTAACTTCGCTTACTAATGACTCGCATGGTGGGCGCCGGAGTAAAGTTATTGATCTATCGTCCGAATGTGATTGGCAGGCGTGTAATAGTCACCATGGTACGTGGGCTTGCCATGACAGCCGTTTTCACACCGATAAGATTCTCTGCCAGCTCCAACAAGCACAGGCACATCCCAGTCGGCCACCAGCACTGATATTCTTGCTAGCAAACACCCAGTAAGGACGAGGAGGCCCATTCGTACTCCCACTCACTGAATTGTAACCCACAGACATTAGGCGCAATGAGTACCCCGAAAGTGGTGTCTATATCCTACCCCACCCTCGTATCGTCGCCATTATCCCTCCAGGAATCCATCGGTAAGGAGGCTTGGATCCATATTGATGCCTGCACAATATCACCCTCAATTTGTCCAGAACAAGCTTTCGGGTCTCATCCACAGGCTCTGGGTATCATTATCGTCAAGGATTTACCGGTTGTCTATCAGTCGTACCGAGAGTCCTTGCTCAAATTTGCGTACAAATTTGCCCACCTTCCAGAGGGGATCAAGGAACGTTATACCGATCCCAAGAGCTTATATAGGTATGACATACACTCCTCGTACGAGCGACCGCTGTAGGGCTGATCATTGAAAAAAGCTTCGGATGGTCACATGGAAAGGTAAGATATAGATATTGAGGTGACTGGACCATGATTGTCACCATATTCTTCTTTATGTGATGTAGGAGCTCATGAACGGCAAACCAGGTAAATTAATCTTAATCGATGCGTGATGGACTAAATTGAAGTAAGTCCAAGACACACTGAAAGGATCGTACTATGCGAATCCCATCATTGACACCCCTGATGTCTCTCTCGAGCTTAGAGAGCAGTACCGAGAGTATTATCACAATAACATATGTGTGTACATAGCGGAGCCACTGCGCGCAGTCTACTGACGCCTTACTCAGGGCCGGACCCCGAAGAAAAAGGTGTCGAAGGTTTCGAGGAAGCGTTTAAGGACCTTGGGAGGTAATCCACGATTTTTTGGACCTGGAAAAAGGTATAACCTCTGTGTCCAGGTTTATCTTTAAAGTTGGTTGTGAACTGGCAGAGGCCTGTCAGCCTTTCGGTTCGGTCTCCTGTCAACTGAGCGTTGCGTACGGCTAACGTCCTGTATACCTGAAAGTCTCCAAGTACCTGACAGACATGTCGATTTCTCTACCGAACCTCATCAAAGCCTCTCAGACTACAAAGGCCAGACTACTTCACTATTTCCCTCCGACGCAAGAAACGGTAGTACCTGTTGAGGACGAGCCTATCGACACTTGGTGTGGATTTCACCTCGACAATTCCCTCTTGACGGGACTCTGCTCCGTAAGTTGCACTTGTTGCGCTAACTGTAACGTGACGGGTCAAGCGCTTTCATAGGGTATGTTTTTACATGAGGAGGGTGATAAAGAACCTAGATCAGTCCCTGCCCCTTCACCCATGTCTGGCCTTTATATCCGGACGAGAGGCGGCGAGTTGATCAAGGTATCTATACCCGCAGATTGCCTAGCATTCCAAACTGGCGAATGTCTTGAGCTTGTGACGGAACAAAGACTCATGGCAACCCCCCATTGCGTTCACGTGGGAAGGGGTCATGATAAAGTGTCAAGAGAAACCTTTGCATTGTTTATGCAACCCGACACTGATCAAAGAGTTTCTGCTACAGAGACTTTTGGACAATTCAGTAAGAGGGTATTCGCAGCGCACTATGATCATGCGTCTATGTGAATTAGGTGTCTATGGTTGTGTAACGTCAATAGCCTGCGGTATAAGCACGGAACTAACAGAGTGAGAGCTAAAAAGATGAGGGAAGAAACTAGGACAGGTAAATACTAAGATGCTCAGGGACGTGCGGAGGAAGTAGAGTTCGAACGCCTGTGCGTCGAATGCGCGAGTGAGTCAGGCAGGACTGACATCACTGCAGCAGCGAGACTGTTCCGTTTCAACGTCGCGGAGCGGTCAACCTTACCGTTGCTTCTCCGCGACGAAAAAGAAGATCGCGTGTCCTCTGCATCGGAGATGACGCTCCAGTCTTCGCTGCCTCGTTGTGATCCAAGTGAGTCGTAACGGGATCGGGGACTTGAATGGTCCAGAGTCGATATGGAGGCATCTGGAAATTGTTCCTCCGTTATGCTGTCTCCCTCCCTCGAGTCTGTAGCCCCGTTGGAGGGCCGTCTAATTAGGGAGCGGGCGTAATCCAAATCACGGTATATAGCCTCGATTGCAGTGGCCACGCCGTTTTCCTGCGAGTCCTGAGACTGGGGCCTTAATTTTATATCAGAGCCACTCACGGATCGAATCGTTTCTCCGATCAGCCTCGCGCGTTCGATCTGCTTCTGATCGGTGGTCGCCGAAATCAGGGCTTGACTCAGACTATCAACAGTTAGCTTGCGAACAGCAGTGCCGATCCCAAGTGCCTCGACACGATCGGCCCAGAAGAACTGATCCCCGAAGAATGGCTTGATAACTGTCGGGATCCCCGCTGCACAAACGTCAGTCTTCAGTTACCTGACCAGTGGTAAGTGTTGGCCAAACCTCGTAAGCTCGCTCCAGTTGTACCAGAACCACCGTGATGGCAGGCTGCGTCAATGCGGTCGAATAACCAACTGTGTGGAACTGACGAAATACTGTATATTTGACTCGGAAACGATTCCTCAGGCTGGGATGCTTCAGCTGCCTGGGTATGCAGTCGATCCGACCAGCCCTTGGAGAGGACGGCATAAACCCCACTTTGCACAACCGCGTCCACGACACAGCGGGTCATCGCTTTGGGATCTGGGACCACAATGCTGCCGAAACCTATGTACACTACTTTCTTGCCAGCTTGATGGGCAGAGTCAATGAAAGAAAGGAGATCCTGGGGAAGAGTCCATTTCCCTGCCCCAACGTCGGCGTCGTCGAGGAACCAGTAGCCTAGCTCGGCGTGAGAGAAGGGATGCACAAGCGTGAAACGAAAATTACCTGTGATTCGAATCCATTCCGGCCAGTCCAAGGGTCGGGGGGCAACCGTAGGGCTAAAATTATACAAGAAGGGAATCTTGTGGGGCTCCATGCGGTCCAGGCTCGTATTGTCCAAGCGTAACACGTTGCGGCGCCAACGGTTAATCTGTCCGGCCATCGCGCGCCAAAATACTTGGTCAAACATGACGTAGGTCTAAGATGGGGTCCATTAGTGACGACCGGAGTAAGACTACTGGCCATCGTACCATATAATTGTAACCACCGCCCATCTAGCTAACTGTCAGAATGTCGTATATTCCGAGCAGATATTCATACCTTACGTTCTGGCACTGCGAAAGCGTGCGGGTACGCCCTGAGTTTTGATCTAGATCAGGCTCAAGTCAAAAGTCAAATCAACACAACCACTCACCTTGTCCTCGTCCAAGTCATCGTAAACGCCCTGAAGTAGGGGATCCTGAGGGCTTCAGCGATGTGATATCCTGACATTGCACTCGGACTCTCCACAAGCACGTCAGTCCCTTGGCATGCCTCCCAAGACGTTTTTAGTAAATCATCGAGCCATCCACGGAACTAGATCTCGAATGGAGCCATGTCATAATGTAAATTGCAGCGTACTCACCTTAAGCAATGACTCCTTCCAAAACGCAACCGTAAACGTGCCATTCTCAACACAAATACGCATCAATTCCGCCGGATCCCCATCGACATAACCAAACTCAATCCCATGCTTCAATGACCGTCAAAAAGTGTAAGTCAAGAAATGCGTATACTGACTGATTCAATCCACGGCTGAAATTCTCCATGGGTTGCAATCTTCACCCGATGCCCATCCGCAATCAGCCCCTTTGCAAGCGCGATGTAAGGTTGGACATCCCCCCTCGAACCGATAGTCAGTAGCGTAAAGCGTAAGGATTCGTTGGGCTTGAAAGTCAAAAACGTCGAGGAAGCTGACGTAAACATCACAGTAGGTAAAGATTCAGACATCCCTTCAGATGGAGGGACGGAGTCGCCGTCGCTACCGAGCGAGTTTCGTGGTCCGAACTCCTCTAAAATGAGTGCATCCCTCTTGCCTCGGCTCAACGAAGCTTCACTTGAATTGGGTCGCTTCCTAATGTCTTCTATTTGGCGTTCCAAAATAGACACAAAAGCATGCCGTCTATCTTCGACGCCAAATTCAAAGAAAAGTTCTTCGTGACCCTTAATTATCACGGTAAGGCCATGGTGGCCAAAGCGCGTAGCCTTGCTCGTTTCCACGGCCAGGATATCACGAATGGGCAATATCATCTAATAGATAATTTGTATCAGCAGGCCCCTATCCACGAAATATTGGAAGCGTACTTTAGTCTTTGTACTTAGAGGGCCCGTGGATTTGAAACAAAAATAATTGGAAGAGACATATAAACGCCCGAAGATTGGCAGAAATCGGAATAAATAGCCTGAAAAGTCTGGATGTGCTTTTAAGATCATGTCCCAAGACGAAATGAGCCACTTACAGCCGAGTAACGTTTCCTTATCATCAAAAGCAAACGCTGCCTTGAATTTGTCTGCCATCCCTTGATCGAGCGCTGCCTCGGACGTCTCCAGTACACTGTAGCCAAGCTCGCTGGACGCTCCGGGATCTTGTGTAGAAGTTGATGATTCATAGACCTCGCGCACACCTCTATCACCTTGTGAGTCGGGATACGCGGGCGGTATAGCACTGTTCGAGATGGTGCTGGGGCCTTTGCGGGGAACTTTTAGCCATGACGGCACTCCAACGTTCCAAGGTGCATTCGCTACTAGTCCCTTGCTCAGGAACGACGCCGAGCTCGCGTCTCCAGTACTGGATGGCGGATAAGTATGAATCCGCGACGGAGGATCGGCTGACGATGTTGGAGATGCTGGGGTGATATTTCCAGAGCTGAGAGGTCGAGACAACGGCGAGGATGTCAACGGCACCAATGATGCCCCGCCCTGCTTTGATATGTGAGTAAAGTCTTCAGCGCCTCCAAGGGGTTCCGGAGCATTGTGGATCCGCGTTAAGGTGGAAGGAAGCGATTCCTGAAGGGGCCGAAGCAAAAAGGATAATCGGAATGATGAATTGGGCTTGGCATCCGGTGAAGGGAGACTGCGAGCACGGTCCATACTGTGGGCTGTCAAGGTATGACGCGTAGCAGTAGTGTCCAGTAGGGCATGCGGTGAAGTGGCGGGAGACGACCTATTAGCACGCACAACCTCTCGGATGTGTTCCAAAGCATCTTGTATGTCGTGAAAGTAGGCGAAAAAATACGAGTCGACCGAATCATGTTCCTCCTTGTCGAATACTTTGATTTCAATGGTTTCGCTGAACTCAATGGCTGATGATTTTTCTACATCAAGAATCACGGGATATGGTATCGCAATCTAAAAAGAGTAAGGGGCAAATACAATTACACGCACCATGACTTACCTTCACGGTATCCCCCATGTTTTGGGCCTTGAATATAACCCGACGTATTGCCTTGACCCATTCATCTCTGCTGGGAACAGAATCTGTAGCTAACAGCAGACTCTTTTGGTTGGTGCGTAGCCGAAATCCCTTTTCGCCTGCAGGATCACAAGAAATTGCATAACGCAGGTCAACAATTCCATGGAGGAAATAGGGGTCCTGAACAATATTAGCAAATGCCACAAACACATATACACAATTTACTGATGAAGAGTGATACCAGGAAAGAGTATCATTCTTGAGTATAAACCAGTGCTTGATCCACCGCTTTGTTCGAGTGGCCTTCTTGCCAAGGGTGCCTGACTTGAGAATTTGGTCCTGGAGCCGCGTGAGTATACTTGTTGAAAGTTTATAGAATGATTACCTCTCTGCTTGGCATGTGAGCAAAGAAGCATAAATGAGAGTTTGTAAGATACATGTATCCCTGTAGCACTGGACGTGGCTGAAAATCCCACACTAATGCTGATTGGAATACGACTTACAAACAGAACGTAAGAGCCAGCACGGCATTTCTGATCCCCGTTGAGACTTGGACCGAGAATAGACAGATTCACGTACCTGCCAACACTTCATCGATAGCCTCGAGATCGAATATTTCTTTCAACTTCTCAGCCAAACGAACCCGTCGAGTGACCTTGACCGTCGTCATGCTGCCTGCACGACTCGGTACCCTCCGTCTCATTGGTGGCCCAAGCTGCGCAGTCAGAGAGGGTACGTGTGTTGCTGCTGAGTACTGCTGAGAGTTGGCTGGCCGCGGTGTCGTCGCCTCGAAGTCATCAGAGTCAACGTCATCATCGGGGGCTAACGTTGTATCGGGCTCCGGATGGGGAACAGTGTCCGAGTTGTTCTGTTGGGGAAAAGTATTCCCCGGCAACATAGAGTGCGAGGTTTCCCTCCGTTTCAAGCGGGCAACAGGACGATATATGGCATGGATAGAAGAGGCCATGTGCGCTGCTGGGGTCCAAACTCAGACATATCAAAGTCTAAAGACATGGACCCAAACTTGCTTACCGCTTGGCTCCTCGTCGCTATCGGACTCTATTTGGGGATCGGTTCGAGATGTCGGTTCGTCTGTGTCATCTGGATCCTCCACCCAAGGGAGCGCCTGAAGAGCCTGGATGAGGGTCAGGGTCCCGGCGCGCATCTGCATTGCGACGGCACGACCTTGAGTGAACATCAGGGATAAGAAGGATATGTCACACGCACTGAACCGAAGTGTCGGAAAGACTGAGACAATGGTCGTGTGGGGGCAAGTGTTGGCGATGGGGGTGTGATGAAGGGGGAGTCATCGTTTGGGGCAGACGGCGGAGCGGGACCATGTTGGGATGGATGATTTATGGTTGACCCGTCGTCGGACTGCGAAGGCATGCCAAGGGGACGGTGACCTTGAGACGGCTGAGCAAGTCTGTGATACGCACACATCTCGCGAAGAGGAATCACCTTCCTGTGACGCTTGCGCCTCCTTGCCTCTATCCTTCTGCTTTTGGCTGGGTGCGCGTTTGGGCGTAGGAGGGTATGACGAGGTTGGCGAACGAGAACGACTCGTGAAGCTTCTTCCAAGGTCCATCGTCCTCGCTGCGACTCTCTTGATGCGTTCTTGGGGTGAGATAGTTGCCGGGGTAACTGTACTTGGACTGCTGTCGCGATTGTCTCGCGATGGAGAGTCAAGCGCGGGTTCAGAGGTGCCAAGTGCCTGGATTGGGGACTTTATGGACGCGAACCTGGACATTGCAGATGGACTGAGCTGGTCTGGTGTGCCCAGACAGATGGTGGACCAAGTTTGCTTATCCCGCCGTGCGTCTCTGCTTCCTCTTCGGGCCCCGGAGCAAGGCTGATGCAATCGGAGGCCGGCCGGCTCGGCATGGCTCGGCATCCCTCCAGCGGTGCCGTCAAGGCCATCCTCGAGGCCGCCACATTTTCAACGTCCAGCTCTCTTGCTCGCCCTTCATTCATGTTATCGCCATGAGGGGGGAATATTGCATCGCAGGCGCTTCCCTTCTCTCGTGCGTCGTTCCAGCTCTCGTATCTGCACATCTAATCGTTATCCAGCTTTGCAGCACTCTTGCTCCTCATCTTTGCCCAGGTAGGTTTCAGCGGCTATGCATCACACACAGCTCATCTAGCTTACATAGGTGGGGCAAATCAACACGTCCACCGTCCCTCATGGAATCTCTATGGTGATCCTCCAAGTTTCGCTCACAACCTCTCGTTCTGACCACCCCACCAGGCCGTCGTTAATGTGTCACGCTACGGGTGCGTGGTTCTTGTACCTATAACACTGTCCAGGTTTCAACAGAAATAAAGCGAAGCCCTATTCCAAACAATCAATGATCCCATCCAAGGGCTATACACTGCCAACGCCTCCTCTCCTCTTGCGCAAGGAACCGGACTCAGGCAGCAGTATAAGTTTGGTCTCTACTCTTACTGCGCCTACGTCAATAGCTCTGCTGGGCAATGCTCGAATCACACTGTGGCAGCCCGCTTCGAGCCATATACTGCTATCACATCCGACATGCTCCTCAATTACTCACAACTTACCGCCTACATTTTGGCTGATACCACCTTTACCAACTCATCGTACCTGGGAACCAATTCTCATGTTGCATACTACTTCCTGTTGCTTGGTACGATATTCACTGCGCTCTCATTGTTCACGTGAGTTCTCTTCTGTTTCCCATCCCGCACCGTCATCTAAACCACTCGGCAGCGGGGTACTGAGGAGGACTTTTCTGTTCCTCTTTTCGGCCATGATGTCCATTCTATCCGCACTGTTCATCCTCATCGGAGCGGCTATCTGGACCGCGATAGTCAAGAAGGTTGAAAGTATCAACACGACACAACTTGCTCCAGGCATCGTATCAGGCATTGAGGTCTCCTATGGAAATGGAATATACCTCATTTGGGCAGCGTTTGCCTGTCTGGCAGCCGCCACTGTACCCTACATAATCAGGTGCGTACTCCTTCTCACTGTTGAGAGACGATCTCAGTACTGTTGGGTAGCTGCTGCACTTTCCGTGGATAAACTGAATGCTGGTCATTTATATGAACTGATGGACTTGGGGGTGTCTGATGCGCCATGATGAACTAGCTCACGCCTTACCAGATACTTTTCTCGGTATCTGCTACACTTGTGCATGGATGAAATATTTTATACATCACTATCCTGAACCATCTTCTGTCGTGGGTGGCAGCAAATTGACACGGGCACAATAAGGACGGGTTTTATTGCGTGGTCAATCAATAAAATACTAGCCCACCGCGAGGGTCGAACTCGCAGCCTTCAGATTGCCTAGTTCATAAGAGTCTGACGCTCTATCCGATTGAGCTAGGCGGGCGATATGTATGAACAAATCAAATATATGTATATATAATGATAATTTTGGGTGGCACCAGTTTCATGTCTGGTGAGGAGTTCGAATCGGTGGGCGCAAAACTGTGGCATATGTGGTCGTGGTTCTTGGCGATCACGGTCGGATGCGGGATGGCATAGCCCAAGGAAGCTACGGTCTCCGATGGTGGGTACGATCGATCAATGAACAGCCAGCCCAAACTGACACGACAGGAGGGTGCTGTGCGGGTGGCGTGCGTGGCGTTATTGTGACGCTCGCTGCGGAGATCCCGCCTCGTCCACAGCCAACGCTGAATACGGTACGGCACTGCCATCGGAGTGGTCGGGGGTATGAAACGCGGACAGCCGATTCCGATCACGAAGGAGGCCGAGAGGAGGCGATCGGTGGGTGGTGGCGGGACTGAAATGGGACACGAAGGTGCAATGCAAATCGGCATATCGGCACGTTGTTCTTGCTGGGCGCAATGTCCGCAAGGGGGACATGCTGACGTGATGATGATGACTCGGCATGCGACGGCGCGAATGCCGACGGCAAGCATGCTGACAGGGTGGCTGACAAGGTGGGAAACCCGGCTGATGCACGGTGAATATATACGATACGTGCGTGGTCCGCAGCAACCAACTCGTCTTCTGCCCGACCACTCCAGTCCCCCCCCAATTTGCCTTGCAGAAGTGCGATCCAAGTCAAAAGAAGTCAGACAGGACACCTTCCGTAGCCCCCCAGCCAGCCATGTCTGACCCTCTGAACGACACCTTTTTTTCCACCGTTGATGCATACGGCTCAGACTACGCCAAGCAACAGCAAGGCATCGACTTTGTTTCATTTCACTCGCCATCTGACATCCTCGCCCCCCATCCCGATCTCTTTGAACTCGAATTGGACTCCAGCCTCGCGGCTTTCAGCGAAGTCCAGCTTCACCTCCTTACCGTAGATTCCAACGACGCCTACTCCATTTTGAGATCCGATACCCCAACGTGTGGTCCTCCCTCTACTATTACCGTCTCTTCCGAAAGTGCGTACGAGACACTCTCTACTCGCTCCGAGTCCTTTTATAATTTCTCCGACTCCTCCTATCCTGCAACCGACTGCTCATTCCCCCTCGACCTCGAAATGGACTTCCAACGGACTCGTATCGGTAGTGGCTGCTCTGACTACGGCGGTAGTGCCGTACAGGGCAATAACAATCTTCCTGTGACTGTGGATCCCAGCACTTTCGCCTCCCTCAGTCCGCGCAATGCGCCTACTGTGCCAGTCGCGGAACCTGCTTTCAAACGTGCAAGTTTCTCTGACTACGGAGGTGCTACACGCATCCCTGCCGTCCCCAAGTCTACAACCGCCGACTTTTATGGTCTTGGCTTCATCGGTGCTGACACCGTCTCTCCGTCCAATGTGGCCCAGTTGTCCACAGCTGCATCTCCGGTGCCGCAAGCCAGGTCAATTCGTGCTGTCGAAGATCAGTCCAAGGAAGATCCCCGCAAGAAGTACCAATGCCCAACCTGTCCACGAGGTCCGTTCTCGTTCATGATCACCTCTCTTTGCTTACAATGGTGTCACCAGCATTTGCTCGAGCTTATAATCTGAAGACCCACATGGCGACTCATGACCCCAACCGCCTAAAACCACATATATGTCCCCACCGTTCGTGCGGGCGCTCATTCAGTCGCAAACACGATCTGGGTCGTCACTTGGTCAGCATTCATCGCGACGAGGCCATCTCCTCCACCTCTATGACCACCAAGACCATCGGTGTTGACAACGGTCCAAGGAGCTGGTGTGATAACTGTGGCAAAGGTTGGGTTGGCGCAACCACTCGATGCAATTGCGCCGATGTCAAGTGAGACTTTGCCCACAAACCGAACTATCCTATGCGTGAGTTTCGCCTGTTTACTTGCGTAACCATGTTTCTTAATCGTCTGGCAGATTGGGCGGACATCTTCGCCAATCGCTTCGTCGTAGTTGATGGTTGATTCGTCTACTGCGCCCCGGGATGACGATTCATATCATTCTACGCTATTCTCTTTATCGATGTATTACGCGTCGTGCTGTTCGTGCTACATCACGAATTTGGCGATATGCGTGGTCTCGAGCTCTCTGCCTGCGTACAGTGCCTTGACGAGGATTTTCAGGCAGTATGTCTATTCAATCATACCACTTCTTCCCTAGTTTCCTTATTACAACTTGGATTCACTCTTCATTTTCTTTGTGGACTATTTAGTACTTGATTTGTATTCCTTTTCTGTGATGTGTTCAGGTTTATGTCTAACGTATTAGGTTTTCACTCTACCTAGCGATAACATGACGTGTTCTTGGCTTTTGTCCGACGCTTTGAGTAGGCCTATTTATACAAACTCCACCAATGTCTGTATCGTCTCGTAGAGGTAGTTCCCGCACGCAACGTCTACCTTAACCAGACAGTATGCCTGTCGACGAGCGAGCAGCGGGATGAAGGGCTCATCCTCTGCCCCATGCGCACATTCATCATCGAGTGTATCGCAGCGAAGCACCTTTCAGAAGGTCTTCAGCAATGTCCACCCCCGGGCATTGTTGGATGGTACCAGCAGTACGATCAAGTGGTAGCGAACGAGCAAGCCGCTGAATGACGTCCAGGATTGTCTGGAACATAACTGGATAATTTCGAGAAAAAAGGACAATGACACGAAAACGCTCACAGGGGTCGGCACTTCCCGAGTATTCTACCCGACTCAGGGGGGGAGTACAACTATATAAAGTGGAAGTTGGGGCACTCTTTCGACAGTTGTTCTCTCTCCTGCTTTTGTCGAATCTGCAACAACGGACAGGATTGTCGACCCGCAGGACGATATCCAGAAACCGCGGACTGCCGCGAGAAAATCCATCGCTTTGACCATGAGCGCATCTCGGAGCGTGCTCGCGGTGCTGCAGTCCACGGATATATCAAAGTTTATGACGATCGCACTTCGGAATACACGTACACTCCTGTGCTGACGGCGTCGCGCACGACCCTCGTGTTTGTTCGGCTTGGCACAGTCCAGGGTGCGAGGAAATACACCGATCCTTGTCTTGCTCACATTTGTTCGTTTTCTCTTGCGTAGGTCACAGTCTGCGACGTTCGGTGGTTTGCTGCGAAATACTACACACAGGAGGACAATCGGAGCATCGTCTGGAATGATGTTTCTGTCTTTTCCATTCAAGATGCCATTAAGTTTCCCGACTTTGTTCTCGTCGTAAAGCCCGAGTTTCACAACGGAATCCCGACGGGTCACTTTGCTCATTATAATTTTCAGACGTTGTTGGTCTCTAGCCTGAATACAAGTTATGCGTATACATTTTGCTCCCGGTTTACTGATATCTTACCAGCGGCCACATAGTGATGTGGGTCATGTCTGACCGGGGAATACCATGTTCCTTCACATGGTGCAAGGCCTCGGCGTCAATACATACGCTCTTCTAAACAACAAAGGCGATCGTCATTTCGTCAGGTTCCATTTTATTCCTGAATTTGGTGTTCACAGCCTTGTCTGGGATGAAGCGCTCAAGATCCCTGGGTAGGATACTGAATTTCATCGTAAAGATCTGAACGAGGCTATCGAGAACGGAGGATATGCCAGATGGAAGTTTGCAATCCAGACCATCCCCGAAGACCGTGAGCATGATTTCGACCTTGATATTTTACGTGACGAAGGCGTGGCCGGAAGAACTAGTGCCGCTTGAAGAGATCGGCGAATTAGTTTTGAGCTGTGTCCTCGACGAGTATTTCACGGAAAGCGTTGAACGAGCTGCGTCCTCTACTAGTCACGTCGCTCTGGCAATCGGATTCAGCGACGACACTCTGTTGCAAGGCTGCTTTCTCTCGTATTCAGATGATCGTAACCCGACTTGGGATTCATCT
Source organism: Pulveroboletus frians (assembly GCA_038089395.1). Classification (NCBI taxonomy): domain Eukaryota; kingdom Fungi; phylum Basidiomycota; class Agaricomycetes; order Boletales; family Boletaceae; genus Pulveroboletus; species Pulveroboletus frians. The sequence goes on from JBBPKT010000001.1 coordinate 86,805, forward strand.
TCAAGAGGTATGATGCTACAGTTTCCACAATGCCGATCTGCATGGCGAAATTTTGTCCCTTGTCAACTGTTCTATCTACCCAATATTGAATCACAATAGAGACGGTCAAGCCCGTCATCGAATGGTCAAGAGCAGTATGAATTATTGGCCGAACTGCAAAAATATCGTACAGCCCGTCCGTGCAGAAACTGCTATGTTGAATGTGTCTCACAAACTATCATTATCTCGCTGACGCGCGCAATGCACAACATCCTGAGGGCATCTAACAACGGGCACGGGGAGAAAAATCAGATAGGCTTGGCCACACCTAGCTTTTTTTTTTTCCCAACTGCCTTGCGTCATAGGAGAGGATTCACCTGGCTAGTGCCGTCTCCTTCGAACTGAGCCACTGTGAGGATCCTGTGGTCTACAGGTCTTACATCAATCTGGCCGGCCCGATCGTAATAAGAAGAGCAAGGGCTTACCGCAGATAGGATTTAAGTCAGAAGATTATCCCGTCCCGTCGCATCGCTATCCTGGTCGCCGACGGTTTCAACGGCATCGAGATGCGGGCCGTGCGCGTTGCATTGACAAGTGAAGGCTGTAGGTTATATCACTGGGCTATACATCCGATGACAAACGAAGACGTCGGACTCATAGTTTTTGCCGACCACCATGTCGAGGGTCGAGGGTCCACTTTACCTACATCCCATCTGGGGCAGAACATAACATGTCGAGGCTCTCGCCACGAATGGCCGCGTGACACTGAGTGAGTGATTCGGACACTGCAAACCCATCGTTGCTGTCGACGAAGGTAAGAACTGCTGCCAACCTGAGCCACATACGTTGTGTGAGTTGACCATTCTAGCGGCTAGGTTGATCTGTTTGCTCCCTTGTCAGTGATCGCTAGTCTCGAGCTTGCAGTGGACGGAGTGTTGCATTCCGATGAGTTCCCAGTCGTTGAGTAGTCCGTGATTCAACGGGACACGTCTGTACATGTTGGCGATGGCAATGACGAACCGTGATACGATTCTGTTGATGTGATCCCGCGCCAGTTGTACGGTCACCTGTGACGGTATGGATGAGAAGGACCTCCACCCCGGGGACGACTACTCCCACCGGTTCTTCATCTGGCACGAATGGATACAGGCCCATGGCCCGCTCTCCACCGAGAACGTCTTCGATTACTTTGGGACGTCCATGTTCTACGATAAGCAGAGTAACAACCAGGTGCTCCGGATGCAGACCATCCACACTGGTACGCCTTTCCTCAACGAGGCAGAAGAACTCAGGTTCGTCCCGACCCCGCATCTCCTCCCCACCCTCACCTCTTCCTAGACGTTTCACCGGCATCGAGTTTGCCCTCGCTCATGCGTCCCCCCCCTCCCTCTTCATCATCCACAAGCGCGAGCGTCTCTCCCCAGACCAAGGTCCGTCCAATGCCGTCTCCTCTTCCTCGACTCATCTCTCTCCCAGTCAGACCCCTCGCCGCCTATTTCATCATCAACAACCGCATCTACCAGTCACCTGATGTCTACACCCTACTCTCAAACAGACTGGTACTTTTGTCCCCCCTTTCTTCATTCACCGCTCAAGTCTTCTTGTCCAGCTCACCTCCCTAAACGCCCTCCAGTCCTCCCTTGACCTTCTTCGCAGGCATCGACCCGACTATACCCCTCGCTCTGGTTTCGTATGGCCCATAATCGACTCCGCCTCACCCGATACGCCCGTCAAAAAGTCTGACGTTGCTGTCATGCACTCCGACGACTCCGCCCCTGATGCTTCTGAAGAACACAAGCCAAACAGTCCCAAAAAGCAGCAGAACAACTCGCTCATGGTGTACGCTATGAAGACAACCGCGATGCACTCCAACTCAACGCTCTCTCGCCCCCAACCTTCCGACCACAATAGCGTGCCCTCTGCCTCGGCTCTCGCGACCGCATCCACTCTACCTGCACCGAACCCTGCTAGTCAACGAACACCAACCCCAAAGGTACCCTCCACCCCGAGTGCACAGGACGTTGCCCCTGTCAAAGGACCCGTCGGCGCTGGTAAAAAGAAGAAAAAACGTACGTCCACATTCCCTCACGTAAACAATCCACTGACCCACATCACAGGCACATCAGTCTTGGTGACGTGAGTACACGGCCATTCGATTTCAAGGTGTCACGCGTGCCCTTGCGTTTGCACTTTCTTGTTACCTTCACCAGTGTAATCCGTGTAGACTATGGTAACACAATGTTAATTTCACTTTATTTGGTACGACTACCGTCCGCCTGCCCCTGTCAGCTTGTCCGTCAGCCATCCTAGCGGTGTTGGCAACACCCCGTTTCGAGCACCCCCCACCCCAGTCCCCAAAGCGAGGGGATTTGCAGACACAAATGAGTCCTTTCGTGCCTTGGACGCGGCCTTTGCTATACGTTTTGTCAGCACCCGACGTTATCTAAGATACATGAATCTTCTCGCCAAGAAACACCCCACAGCCAATACTTGAAAAAATAGAAATAAAGACACCGGACGCACCTGAGTTGCTGATCTCCTCCACATTCGTTTCTAGGACGAGGCCGCCTTGAATGATTTCCGCGAGGATGTGGTAAACCTTGACTCATCTTGTTATTCGCCGTGCACCATCCTTTCCTTGAGAGCCTACCTCATCGAAATGGAACACCAGATCCAGTTCACAGACGTTCTCGAAAGCCCGGTCCAACGACTCCACAAAGACCTTGGGTTCCGGCGTTGTGGTACTTGCACAATACGCACTGATCAGATCTCTGCTCACCTGGATCAGGTCTAGTATTCCCAACTCACTCTCGGCGCCATCAACAACGAACACAAAGTACAGTGTGGCGTAGTTTCTGTACACCACCCGCCAGCGCTCGTCCGAGTCATCCTTAGGACCGAGGAATGCCTCGAGCTCTGGTGCATCCAGAAAGTTGCACAGCCCGGCTGGCCGGATCGAGATGAGGGAAAAAATCTTTTGGACGACGGTCTGAGAAGACTGATGGAGTGGTGTGTAGAATTTGGTCAGCCTCGGAATACCCGACGTGTTAACTGGGATTTTCGGCGTTGAGCAAACAGTGGGGATCGATGCGAAAAGGGGACGAACAGATCAGAACTGCGTGTATCATGACTGTCCCGTTTAAGAGAGTTGGGACGAGGCATGCAGTTCCGACAGATAATATTCAATTATATAGTTACTACACCTTACTGCCACCCTACACCGATGGCCGACTCTACGGCTATACACGAGATGGTCAAGCATCGCGACGTCGGCATATTCGTTCATGATTCGTCCCTGGGTAATGTCCAGCCAGGTTGCAATCTTCCGGCGAGATTGCTGACCGGCCCAGGTAGTCCTGCCTGGCTTTTGAAACTCTCTAGAAAATTTTTGATCAGGTTGTAGTCCCTCGTTGCTTCCTCCCCCTCCGAGTCACCGGCGTCTTGCTCCAACAGATTTTCAAGTTCAGCCTGCATGGAGGCCTCGATATCCATATCGACGTCCAGGGTTGCTGGGGCTGCACGGGTCTTCCCTTTTTCCATTTCCGTTGGCAGCGAGGGCTGTGGTCGGCGTTCTGACCCAGGACTAAATTGTCGCAAACGCAGCAGCTCGGCATCCATGGCTTGCATGACCGCCTCGAAGGAATTCAGGTTGGGGTTCGCGCTTGGGCGAGTGTCTGGTACCAGCGGTTGAGATTGCTTGGACCGTGTCCCTTGCGTCACCATTGCTTTTCCCGTCGTCGTCTCGCTCGCTGGTACAAATGCTTGACACCGGTGTTAGCCATTCCATTATTTCAAGTGCTGGTCGAACACACCTCCCCGTTCTCGCCGTTCTTTGATAATATCATCCCACATTTCGTCAGATATGCCCAACGTTTGGCGTGAAAACTCAAGAAACTCTGCTTCTTCTTCGTTCATATCCACTTCTATTTCCCCGACCACCTGAGGCCTGTCTTCTTCTGACTCGGAATCCTCAATGTCGCCACCGACGAATGGGTCGGATGAAGAAGACTCGTCATCTGAATCGACACCTTCGTACTTGTCGCGCGGAAGAAGTGGAGGTCGGATCGGACGAGCGCGGATTGGTGGGCTAGATTTTCGGGGATTAGGACTACTAGCGTCTGTATCAGTTTGAGGGGGTTCGGCTTCGACCTGTTCAGTGAAGGTGGCCTTGGCCGCACGCTGTGTGTTAAACGAGGCGGGCATTTGACCGTACTCAGAAGCTGGTAGTGCAGGAACGAGGTTATCCATCGCTCGCTGGCGAGCTGCCTCCATCGCTTTTCGGGTTTCTGCACTAGAATCTTCGTCATCCGAGTTAGAGAATCTCTCGTCGCTGAATAAACCATCGTCCTCGTCACTATCCATGCTATCTTCATCGGAGAATGCTTCACTATAGACACGAGGGAACGGGGGGTGTCGGTCGACACAGGGCGGAGTGTCGAAGCAAACAAAACTCACTCTTCGAATCGTGCACCTTCTACATCTCCCTTCCCTTCCACAAATCGTTCCACTTTAGCAGCGAGATCGCGGAGGTTGTCTGTTTGTTCCATCGCGACCCTGTCTTCCTCCTCCCCCTCACCGTCCGCTTTCGTGACGTGCGCCTCCACCGCCGAGCCACCAGCGCGCATGGCACGCTCAAGCGCCTCATCAAAGTCCTTGGCGTCAACGTTCATCCATTCATCTGAATCCTCTACTGGCGCTATATCGGCATCTGGCAGTGTCTCCGGCCCCCGGGAAAGTGCGGCATTGAACAAAGCCGCAAATGACGGCCGAGAAACGTCGCTGCAGAAGAGCGGTTTGATCAACCGGGAGTAAATGCTGAGACATGGATTGCTGAACATACTCGTCTCGCCGAATCTCAATATAGACGTCAACTGCCCTATTCTCAAGCTCGTTCCAAGCCTGTGAGCCCTCGACTTCATCGCGGAAATAACCGATAGTGGTGAGACGAGTCAAGTATGCTCTGTAGTCAGATGAGCGACGGAGTGCATCTTTGCGTGCTTCAGCCTGGCGGTACGAGGAACGTGAGGCATGACAGTCCCAAAAGTAACTAGAGATAAAATACACTTACCGAGGAGGACTGTGCTTCCGCGGTTGATTTCACGACGTCTGCACGATTTTTGGATTCTTGAAACACCATCTCGAACCCACAAGCCTGAAAGTCAATATGAGTAGTCGAACAAATCAGCCAAACTGGCGACTGACCAACTTCATGCCCACATCTCGCCAGCGCCAGGCAGCCGTGCCTTCTCTCTCCTCAAAGTGGCCGAAAATCTTGGGTGGATAGAACTTTTGGCCCAATAACTGAGCATACGCGGTTCGCGTCATTTTGACTCTGCAAAGGATACTTGGGCGCGGCGGGAAGCGTGCCATTTTGTGAGCAGCCTGTGACCGTTTGTCAAGAGATGTCATTAAAGTAGTGCCCGCGCACTCACGCGAACCTGGATTGCATCACGGGTGTAGAATGTCTCGATGGGCTTTTGGATTAGCGACTGGTCGACGCTGAGGGCGCGGGCGATGTCAACAGGGAGGTAAGCCATGGTTGTATGCACATGGTTGCACACAGCGCCCGGATATCCTGAAATTCGCTGCCATACGACATCTTCAACCGCTTTGGGAGCGAGGGTGTTGACGGTTGCGTCTCTCACGAGAGGGAGCGCGTCTTCGATGCTAATATAATCATCCTTCCCATCAGCGATAGAGTGGTGCTCATCCCCATGTTCTCTCCTCCTGGGATCGTGGGGGTGCCCTCCTAGCTTGCTGGGTGGAGAAACGTGCGAGAGGGGGATAAGGTGCAAGTGACCACCATATATCCATACCTGCAGAGTAAGAGTGAAAGAGGCCAATTTAGCTGACGATTCTCACCGTTTACCGAGGTAGGAGGGGTGCGCACCCTGTTGGTTGCATTTGAGGGCTTCAGCCACTGGGGCAGGGACTCGGCTGCCTCGATGAGTAAAAAATCCCCATCCGAGTCGAAGACACTGACATAAACCAGATGAGTGGGGGAGAGAGACGGGTACAGAGCGTGAACAGACCTGATGGCAAAATCCCACCGTTTGGAGATCTCTCTGAGGAGCCAGACGACACACCATTCGTCATCGACAGCGTCACCAACGCGCATGCGACCATCAAGAATGTTTTTATCCTCACCACGGCGAGCACTTGGGTCTGGAGCAATCTTGAGCTGAAAGGGATCACGATGCCAGAGGAAAACAGGGAGGAGTGTCGGTACGAGATCGTGGATGCACGCAGCGAGGGACGTGCAAGAGGCCTTGTCAGCAAGCGGAAGAAGGGGGTAGAGTGCATACAGTAGCGTATCTTCAGAGATCGATGGACCACGGTTGAAGATGTCCATGTTCGTGGTGGTTGTCGGCGACAGTGAAGATGGTGTCCACTACTCCTACAGGTTGTCTACTGCTTTGTGTGCTTCAGGTTCAGCATGGCCGCTCACACATCTTTCAAGGACAGAACGTTGATCGCGGTCATCGGCGACGAAGTACATACTCCACCTTCCTCGTGCCTGTTTGCTTAGACCCAGTACAGGACTCAATCACCGGCCTCTTGCTTGCCGGCGTCGGCCACATCGACGAGCATCAGAAGAAGAGCTTTCTCGTCGTCGACTCTAGTGCGCTTGGCAGTGTATTGGCCCCACCCTTTTTCCTTCTGACCCTCCCCTAGAAACCCAGGTATCGACCATTGAGGCAGCCTTCCAAGAGTTCACAGAACGCAAGGACGTAGCCATCCTACTCATTAACCAACATGTGCGTACCATAACGTTTCACTCCCTCAAAGATTTCAGTGCTCCTGAGGTGCATTTCAATCGATCTAGATTGCAGAGAAAATCAGACCGACGGTCGATCGGTACCAGCAAGCCTTCCCTACACTCCTTGAGATCCCATCCAAGGACCATCCTTACAGTGCGTGTCTTTTTCACTTGCTCGCATTAATTGTTCGTTGCATATGCTTTTCATTCACAACACACTCACAGACCCTGAGAAGGACTCCGTCCTGAAACGTGTGCAGAAGCTTTTCGGAGAGTAGCACAGGTCCCTCGAGACGTTCCAGTCGCCTCATCGCCCATCCCTCTGTGTGATGCATTGGCATTCACATTTTCATCCATGGTTCCCGACTAGTCTGATGCTGACTGAGACCATGCTGGGTTTCATTTTACTATGTATTACACCGGCCCCCCATAACTACGTCCGAGTGCGGTGTTAATCGTACTCCCATGTTGGCAGCCCTTGATACGGACGTACGGTATCCGGTGCGTGTGTTCAGTATGGATGAAACCGCATAATGGGCTCGTTCTCGCGAACGCCTGGCGCTCGCTCGACAAATACCCTGATCGGGTTACGGCTTTCTGAATCTGTAAGGAGCCCAATATTAGAGCCAGTCGAATCCCATCAGATCGAGGGGCCTCGTACGGGGTGCGTAAGGATACGCACTTGGTATGTCTATAAGAAGATACTTGAACACGAAGTATCCTTCGTCGTTCTGTTGTGCCACGCTGTTAGTATGCGGTGCCCCTATCCCACAGAACGCATAGTACGGCGAGTACTCATATGGTACTCCACGTGCTCTTTTGCGCACCATAGCTAACTTGACACCTGAGAAATCACTGAACGCACCCTCACAAGATCTGCATGTACCTCCCCCTCCGTCCAAGTTGTCCCTGCACCATGACCACCTACATCGTGTGATCTCCGCCCGCGAAGTCCAGAAAACAGGCCTGTTAGTCCCCACCAAGATTGTTCCTCGGCTCCTTCCTGGCCCTTGGTCCCCTCCTGGCTCTTGGTCCCCTCTTTGTCCGTTGTCACTGGAGATGTCACAGGAGTAACGCTATCCCCCCTGAGATACTTGAACGCGCCCTTCGCCAGGTGAATAAGGCGAAATAATCTCTCATTGACGTCCTCGAAGGTCAGGGAGGCCAGGGAATCGACACAGCCTGTCCAGTGACTATCCTCCCCATCTTCCGTCTGATATGACGCCAAAGAAGATCCATGAATGTAAAAGTTCAATAACATATGTTCTCGGCCCGAAGAGTCAAGAGCTATCTGTGATGCTACGTGTCGATGGCGGTGACGCGGACGCACGGAAGAGGGTGGGTTGTTGTGGAAAGTGAGCGGAGCATGAAGGTACTTGGCAACCTAGTACACACTCAATTAACGAACGTTTCACCGTCGGGAGCGGGGGACCTACTCGGGGAGAAGCTTTAATTCGCTCACAGGCGTCATTGTAGAGTACGGTGGGCGAGTTCTTCGAAAAGAGTTCCGAGGTAAGTGCATAGATGAGCACGGCAGACAATCCAGCGCCAAGCAGTATCACAGTTAGGTTGGTAGTACGTTGCGTTGTGCGAATCACTAGAATATTTCCGGCATCAGCCACGATGGACTCCCCAATTTAATTGGCGACGTTAAGTGGTCGGGAGAGGCAATGACCTACCCTTGCCGCCGACACTGAGCTCTGACCATTTCTTAGTCTTCTCTCCGCGTCTCGGTACCGCCTGTGGGATGCCGAGTTGAAATGGTCCCACTGAATCCTCTCTGCTCGAGTGAGACGTTCCCTGCTTTTGGTCGAGGGCGGATGTGAGTAGCGGAGACGGAGTATTTTGACCGCTTGTATATGGTCTGGAGATGACCCAGTGAGAGAGAGAATGCTTGTCCGCTATGGGCAGCAAGCGAGCAGGTGCACGCAGAGGGTGCACGCAACGGAGGGGCCTCGATAAGCGGGTGAGCGAGATGTGAAACATCATCAGGTACAAGGTGGTATAGGCTCATTTTGGGACCATTCAAATAGCCGCTGCCGTTGGAGAACACTATACCAAAAAAAAAGAGACAGGTCTGCTACAGCAGCTTCCCTATGCCAACAATTGCCATCTCCTTGCAGTTCACCATGAAGTAGATTGGTATACATGGCACGATCAAAAATTTCCCATTAGCCGACTCGAACGACTGACCTCGTCATTACTAGTGACGCGCTCTACCAACTGAGCTAAACGGGAACATGGTGCGGTAAGCCATGAATCATATTCAAACTATGTATTCGTTTTGGGCGGAACGTGCCAATTTCACCATGGTACAAATCTAGTTCCCAACACTACTCAATCGTTCTATGGTCGTCTTTTTCATCTTGACTTGCGCATTTAGTAAACTTCAGTGGACAAGAGTAGTGCTCACCGATGGGCTGATTCCTTTTCCTTCAAAGTATGCTAGTACAAACTCCTCAGCGACCCAGTCATTTTCAACATCACCCAAGTCAGAAAATACTAATTTCCTCGGGTGCGCTGGGTCTCCCGTGGGTGCGGTGAGATGTATATTAAGGGGATAACCCTTTGAGAGCTTGGTAGTGGGGAAGATTGACTTGAGTTTGCGAAGAGGTGGCTGTACGGCCACTTCCATTTCGGGAGACAACGTTCCGCGCGACTTGGCAAGTTGGAGACGTGCTGTTAATGCACGCACGAAACCATCACGCAGATGAGTGTACGAGGTATGGCGTGTCGGTACTGAGGACATAGATATGTAAACAACTTGAAATAGACACCGAGTAATCTCACCAATGCGAAGTATGCATGACGTGTTTCGGACTACGTAGTTGATTTTCTCTTCTGGGGTAGCATCAATAGGGATCTGCGGCAAAGTCCTGTCAGTATCAATGTACATGCCAGCGCGAAGAAACGAACTCTGAATTTTGGGTTCGCAAGATCAGCATAGAATCCGATAGAATAGACATTGATGCCAAGAAAAGACACTGTTCGTACACCAACACCCAGAAGAGAATGGGGAGGCAATGGAAACCTGGATGGGACTCGAAGTTCCTTCGGAAACTCGATGGAAGTGGCGGGATCAACTAGGGTAGACAAAGTTGGAGCACTATAGGATGTAGTCGCCACAAGAGCTCACCCAGTACGTCCTCCTTCATGATGTGAGGGGCATCGAGGTGGACGGGGGTAATCTGGCGGAAGGCGAATGCTGCGGAGAGCAGAGAAGCTACGCCATATAGAACGGGCTTAGACCAAGGGCGGGACGAGGCGCAGACAAGTGGCCGGAGGAAGTGCGACATGACCAAAGTGGCGAGCACGTGCACTGGTCTCTCATTGAAGATCGGTGCAGTGTATCCGCAGAAAAGGGACGCGTCAGCGCGTACGTAGGTATATAACATCCTCCTCCCGTACGTCTCGTCCCATTTCCTCCCATATCTCACTTGCTCTTATCTCCGTTCCCGATGGCCGCCCTTGATCTATCACTGGCCAGCATTATCGCCGAGCTAGGCTCTGGCAGCTTGTCTATCCGAGGCGTGGAGATGGATGAGGACGATATCGATGTCCTTGACTCTCCCGTTGAAGAGATATCACCGCTTTCCTCAGGATCCTCTTATGAGAAACAAAGGGCCAACCTTGCTGTATATTTGGACGCTCTCCCCTACCAAGGCGAGCCTCTATGGGAAATGCAGGACAAGCTAGAGTACATCATCTCTAGGCTCCTTATATGCGCAGAGTCCAAGAACTGGTCCGTCCTCACAACCTGGGATGCGATACTACAATGGTGAGTTTTCGCCCCTGATCCCCTCCCCGAATTTCTTACCTCGCCCAGTTGGCTGCAGATGCGCTACCCCATGAAAACTTCTATTCGTGTCAAGCTTGTTAGATTCTATTACGACTTGTGTCTCATTCCTGGTCTGGACGTCCGTGTCATCCGAAGTTGGGCAGATATGATCTCTCGCCTTCTCGGCAAGACCGGTAAACGCAGGCTTGAATCCAACGATCTACATCTCCCATGGCGCCCCCTCTGGCAGGTCCTCTACAAAGAACTTTTTCCAAAGAAGCGTCTTGGGCAAACTAGGTGTGCAGCATCTTGCCCTTTGTTTTTGTTTTGTTGACATCCTCTTCTAGTCGTAACTTGAACAATATCTTACTCTATGTTGCAGAATGTTGCAAACCGTATTTTCCTGCTGACGACATCCCCGACATGCTTGATACTTTCTTGTCGATAGTTACTCCCAACGTGAGCCCCTTGCCTTTTCGTTTCCTATCGCTTTCACATGCTGACCCTGCGTAGACGGCCCTTACCGTGGTTCCGGTATTGACTTCTTTCCTTCCTCCATCTCATCCGCATCTCTACCTTCCCGTCGTCTTCAAACTATGGGAGGCGTTCAACTCCTTTTCAATGGACGATCGTTTCCTCGAGTTGGCAGGAAATCTGGCAGAGGAACATGTTGCAGGAAAAGCCGGTAATTTTGGTGAAGAAGGTGGTGCACAGTGGAAAGACGTAGGTATATGGTCCGAGCAGGAGTGGACTTTACTGGTCAGCAAGGGGTTCGAATCTATGTGTAGGCTCCTGATTACGCATTTGTCATACCCACATTCCTCACACTCGCTTTCAGATGTTCCTATAGGGAAATCTAGGGTGAGCAAATCAGAGTTGCGCTTATTCACTTGGTTTATAATTTTCCTGCAGACCCCAAGCATGACTTCTGCGCATGCGGATGCGGCTTCAATCCGCCAGGGATCCAAAATTAAGAAAACTATCAGTCGCATAAGTGAGTATGTTTACCGCATGTCTTGTATGCGAAATCGTGACATCGATGTGGTCCTCATGTAGATGCTCTCGCCAAGCTGTTTGTTTATTCCATGGCTGTCGATGGTCCTCTTCGTGGTGACTCTGCATCAGCGACGCCCTCTTCTCAAAGTGAACAGACCACGTATCTGGCGGGCTCTAGAGCCATGGACACTTTAGACCGCTTGGTTACTAGCACCGAGTCGTTTTTCCATCCATCCAACCATGGTCATTGGACAGTACTGGTAAGTAGATCTTACGCCACACGTCACCTTTCCTGACTTTGTTTGTAGCTTACAAGTTTCCTTCAACGTTTGACGGCTGAGTTTGCTGATCGTTGGTTTGAAGAGCAACTGCCCTCCTGTCGCACTCCGGTGGTGAGTGCTCTACGAGGTAGTCTTGCAACGCTGTCGCATTAACGGACGATATAAAGACCCGTCGTCTCACCACCGTGATTCGTCGAGCGTTCGTCACCAGCCTCCTGACGCCTGCCTTACTTGCGATGTTCTCAAAGGACCCGCTGTCTCTTGCTATGACTCAAGGAGCCCTACGGGTTATGGCGCAACTCGAGCCCACGCTAGTCATGCCAGAATTACTTGAGCGTGCTTACGGGGGACTAGAGGTTGTCAACGAGACACATCGAACTACGGCAGTTCTTAAGATACTTTCTGCTATATCTCTCCCCTTGGTCTCCGAAAGAGTGTGGCGCCCTGGCCAAAAACATCTTCTTCCGCTCCTAGAGTTGTGCGTCCCGGGCATTGATTTGGTTTGTCACGTTTCTCTCGTCTCTAGTCGAGTCTTTAACATTCTTAACTACAGAATGACCCAAACAAGACCATATGCGCAACCTCGTTCATTGTTAGTGCGATTCAACATATCAAGGTTGGCGACATTTCCATGCACCAATCCGGGTTTGCGTTATCTGGCGACGCACCTAGCGAAGATCTAATGGGGCTCGATAATGACGAAACACAACTCCCCGAGGGTGTTGAAACGAGTCCATTCGTTCCCCTAAGCTGGGAGGAAGAGCGTGCACTTGTCCGCGAGAGCACTTCGGGCTTTGCAGGTACATGCCTTGCCTTTGCTCTGATGAAAGATTTCTGAGGATTTGATCACAGATTGGGTGGCATCTCTCTTCCGGCGCATTCTTGCCCTATATGAGAATCTCCCCGAAGAAGGTGGCCGAAAGAAGACAACGGGAGGAAAGACTGAGGAGGTAGTTCTGAAATCTATAAAGGGGATGGCCGATGTCGTCTGTCTCCACCTATCCGATCAGCTTTTCGAGCTCGTTCTCAACTTAGTTTACGACTATGCCACAGCAAACGCGAAGTCAAATGCCGTGAGGGCCCTTGGGCACCTCGTTGCATGTCTCGCGCGCGCGAGACCTCAACAAACAATTGACAAGTTTTTACCCTTTTGTACCTTGCAGATCCAAGAGGAACTGAAACATGGGGCGTCGAGTATTCGAACAACCTCAACGCATGAGAGTGTGCCCTCTGATACGACCCTCCACTGGAGTGAGCATCATCTTATGATCCTCGTGGTTGGTGCCGATCTGCTAATAATGTGACGTTAGATTTATCCATTCTCAGAGGATGCCTCGGCTATGGTGGGCCTGCCGTAAGTTGTGGGGCAAAAACCTTGAATTTGATCATCTCATGTGTCCATAGTTGTTGAAACACAGAGAAACAGTTATCCAGCTCTTGTCGCTCCTGCTCGAGAAGACGAAGAGCGAGAGGGGGTACTCAGGGACTGCTGCTCTAGTTTCCCGAGTGCTGCATACATTGACGACGATTTACCCCATCAACACTCATTTCGTCAACAGTGACCAATGGATAGATCCTAGTAGGAGCTTTGTTGTTCTCGTGTTGACGAGACGGGATAATCTTTCTTTGTAGAATTCAACAGGACACACAACACGCAGTGGGGACGTCTTTTTGAACCTAAGGATGTTCAAATTGAATGGCACGGTAGATGAAATGGTTGCACGCGGCTCTTGTTAGAAGCTCACTTGAAATACTCTAGTTCCAAGTACGGAAGAGATTGAATTCGTACTCCAAATCTTGGATCGTATCGCCTCTCCAACGCTCGACAGGCTCGAGGTCCTCGTAAATTCTGCAGATAGATGGGATAGTGTTGCCCGCAATGATTTCTGCCGGTGGGTATTGCGGTATAAGTGGGCTGGGACTCTACTTACTTCCTTTGAGAGTAGATATCTGGCCTTCTCGAAGGCAGTATGGAATGGCATGCCTACAATTTACAAAGTGGCTCCCCAAAAAGTTGTCAATTCTGGCTTAGATCCGGATGTCGATATAGAACGACTCGTTGCCGATCAATTGGATGTCCAAGCAGGGATAGTTTTGACGGATCCACAGGACCCACGTTACCAGCGCGTCGTGAAACTGCGGGCCCGGTTTGGGAATCTCATACACCTCGCCGCAATGAAGTTGCGCCAAGACCAGGACGAAGAAGACCATATCGATGCCGTGATTGCGGTGGTCAGAGCTCTTGATACGTTCTTCCTCGACTATGGGATGAGCAGGGGAGACTTCACAACTATGCAAAAGAATTTTTCTCAGTCCCGAGAGTATGTGTAATTTCTTCGCCTTTTTTTCCTGTGGTCGGTGAAGTTACCTCGTACAGAGTGAACCGTATGTCTGCGCGTCAACAGAACAACACGCGAGTTGTTTGGGTCAAACGAGCCCAACTCTACCATTCTACTCGCTTGTACATGCACGCTTTGTACCGCCGACGTTCGGAGTTGGATGACAGATTACTCAAGGATGACCTGGCAGAACTATGTTTATCGCCGTATACCAGGGTGAGACGGTGCGTGGATAGATGTTCCTCTGGATCCTCTTTCTTGACTCCTTCTGCAGTCTCGCGCAGAACGTCTTACACAATATATGTGGTGTATGTTACCTCCTGCTATCCTTAAACGCATACTTACAAAGGGACAGTACTACGTACGCTCCACAAGATACGTCTTACCAACAATGTTCGACTCCTTAAGTAAGGGGAACAACCCTGATCGCATGAAAGGCGCTCTTTATGTGCTTGGAAATAAGGGGATAAGTGAGTGTGGTCCATCTATCATTCATTATTATTTCTTATGCTAAATTATTTTCCCGGAAAAGCTGCATACATAATGGCCGGTATGACGCCATATACTATCTGTCGCTGGCCTCACACTTTCGTAGATCAGGTGCTGCAGAGGCGATATTTGATTTCTTTGCTAGAATGTCAACACGAAGAGAAAGTATGGATCCGATGCCCTCGTCCGTTACTCATCTGACCAGGATGTTGCTGGCAGCCTTCGGTTCAAAAGTTGGTCTCGACGAATTCCTCTGATTGTCTCATTCACCTCAACGAAGAGGCCATCCGCACGGCCGGATATTCCGCGGATGTCCCTAGAGTCATTGCTGCTCTTCGCGATCTTGAAGGGGAGCTAGATGTTCGTAACATTGACAACGAGTTGCGGAGAATTGCTCTAGTAAGAGCCCCTAAGAGGGCTGAGAAACAACTGCAGGAGCATGAGTATGCGGTAGGTTTACGCCTTCGCAAATTTGATCCATATTGGGTAACGCTAATTCATCCCTTGTTCCCCAGATGAAATCTGTGCTTGACATCGCTGTCCGTCCCACAACTCATGTCCGTGCTTCGTTTATTGTTTTCTTGCTGATTGATGACCATTATCACAGTGGCGATACGTGCAGATGGCCATTACTTTCATTCTCGGGCTCATGAGGCGAGACGCGCCGACGCTGCCTGGCGCGGTGAGATTTTTGATGGAGCAATCGACAAGCGTCCAGCCCTCGATTCGATTAAACGCACAACAGTAAGGGCTATTTGTCTTTTTGATACAGTGATTTCTCCATGACTATGGCTTCCAGGGGTATCGTACGAGAGTCGCTCTTCATCAAGATGAGAACGTATGCAAGGAATGACGAAGAACTTTGGCTCTGTCAATGGCGAAATCCACTGTCCAGGGAGATTGCCATCATTGATCGCACCCAGTTCTTGAACGCCCTCCACGAGCCTGTAGCAGGACCCAAGTAAGGACAGCCAATAGTGTGTCGGTCTTGCGTTGATAGACTTCCAGCGACTCCTTTGTTGACAAATTTGAGACCGGATTTTTGACGTGGACCCCGACCATTCGAGGGTATGTTACGCCTGACCTTGCACATCCTATTGTATGGGACGTATCGTCCTCGGAGTCACTGGCCATCATAAGCGAGTATACCGGGAAAAACTACTACTCAAAGCTGGCTTCACTATGGAGCCAGGAAACAGACAATAATGCTGGTGCTTCCGAATTGCGTCCAGAAAATGTTCTGTTCATCAAGTCTATTGGTTCGTTTTTTCATACAGACAAGTTCAGCGATGATTAACACACGAGCAACTGGTAGTCAAGATGTTTGAAGACGACACCCTGCAAGACTTGCTCAACACAGTAGAGCCTCTACTCGCGAATACAGACAAATTCCGACAGGCTGCGGCTGCTGAAATCCTGACTGGCTTACTTCGCGGTATGATGGTTGTGACTTGCATTTGCGCATACTCAAGTGCATAGGATCCAAGCACTGGTCCCAACGTAATCTTAATGTCCTGTGGAGTTGGCTTGTACCTCGCTTCGACCACATCCTCTCCCAGGCTCGACCAGATACTGTAGGCTACTGGACCTCCTTCCTTCAAGTGAGTGTTCCTCGCTACTTTCGCACGGCCCCGCTGAGTTTCCCAATGTGAAGACGGTACTCGAAGACCGCGATCCTCGTCGGAGCAAGCCTCTGGTGGATTGGGTTTTGTCTCTCCATCTAGACTTCCAGGGAGACTCGGCATTTGCAGGTATGTCTATAACTATGACTTCCAAGTTACGAGTCTTACACCATTACCATTTCAGTCACAAAATCGTTAAACGCCGTCGTGGTACTCATGGATGCCATGGGGGTTCGATTTAATCCTATCTCAGAAAGATATGTTTCGTTGTTCTTCGAGAATGCAGGCTCGAACTATGCGGAGGTATGACTTCTGGCATACTTACTCTTCTCGTCAAACTAACCTGAAATTTACATAGATTCGTAGCACTATAGCAAGTGCACTCTATTTCATTGCAAGGAATAGATGGCGTCCATCTTACCCCTCGGTGGCTACACTACTAACTTCTTGTGCCGAGACTCAGGACCCTCTTGGTGTTCGGTGAGCGTGCCCTATGCTTTTGTCAGATAATACTGAGCAGCTTTGCAGAGAGAGTATGTTCGACCATCAATTTCAGCAGATTGTTCATCAGCTGGCCGAGTGGAAGGACCAGCGTTTTCCCCCTCCCCGAGTATCTCAGTCTCAAGTACGTGCTTAGGTATAGATTCACCCACCCATCTGATTCATAGCCAGTTTGATAAAGTTGGTCTCACGAGTGAGTCTTACGAAACCAGATGTCACGTCACTTACCCTCTTCGAAGTGTTGTTGTGGCTATGGGTTTCTTTTCATGGCTCCGAAGCTTGTCTTGCGTTTCCATCAGCCATGAAGATGCTGTATGTTTTCCTTTTCTGAACTGTTGCAGGAGTTGCTCATGTCGGCAGGCCTGAAATACTCAACATGTCGGAGCTCAATGATAATCCAGAGTTACAGAAATATAGCAGTGCAGTTTTGCAAGTGATGTCAGGGATTCACTTGCCAGCCGCGTTTGCAGAGGCCGTTTTAGAAAAGCTGGCCGAAGCAGTACAATTTTCCAAAGTAAGCGGAGCACCTATTACTTGCAGTTAAGATATCATGAAACCGTCATAGTCCTGGCGCATCCGGCTACACACACTGCCAGCACTGGTGATGTTTTTTTATCGTAATCTGTTGATGATCACTCCTGCTGGTATCTCAAAAGTCATGGACGTACTTCTTGAATGTCTAGCGGACGAAAATGTGGAAGTTCGCGAGATGTCCTCGAAGACGCTATCCGGGATTGTACGTTGCTCGCAACGTCAAAACATCATACCTCTGAAGGTTGCAAATGCATAACACATGCTTGAAAACTAACTCATATGTCCACAACAGAATCGGTTTATTTCCCTGGCTCATACAGTCAAGCTGCCCCCACGATCAGCTCCTAATTATGGTGAATCAATGAGGAAACTGCACTCTGCTATCCTTGGGCTTTGTGCACTGATCGAAAGTGTGCCCTACTCGGTCGAATCCTGGATGCCCCCTCTTACAGAGAGTTAGTTGCACCTCTTTCATTGTCATCACACTGCCCCGCGCCGTGTTAACGGTTTGTCATCTCTAGTACTTGCTCGACATGCGACCGATCCGCCTCCGATTTCAACGACGATACGTCACTGTGCCTCCGAATTCAAAAAGGTGCGAAGCTTCCTTTTGACGACCATGTGACGCCTAAATTCCAAGTCCCTCACGTAGACGCATCAGGTATGACATTTGCATTGACTACACGGGCGTGCATATTGATGTATGGCTAGGATACGTGGCACAAGGATCAGTTATCATTTGATGAAGACCAATTACAAAGCCTTTCCACTATGCTGGTTGGCACATCGTACTGTAATGGTTCACTACGTCGATCATCAGGGTGTGCTAATGTTTTTGACCCCACAGATGCTTGATCCAACGCACTCGTACGGTAGACATGGGACAGTTTTGTTTGGTTAACAAGCGCATAGCTAATATGTAATTATTGATACACACCTACCGGTCGCCCCAGTTATTCTGCTGATGGCGATGAGATAAATGGTCAGATAGGGTTGCCAATCTCATGCTTGCCTACCAAAAGGGAAAACCGTGTTTCGTTTCCATGCCTTACCCTAACAACTAGCTTCAAAAGGATTGATTGAGACCACCTACAGTCTCGAGCACGACACAGCCAAGAGGAAAGGGGTAATCCTCATGCTATTCCCCCGTGAGACTTGAAATTTGAAACCTCGTGGGGGCCGCATGTTCAGATATGATTGTCAGCTGATCCCCTATACCGGTACTGCCCTCAGATATGCTGTGTACGAGTGTGATGTTTGAGCCGGGTAGGAGGTCGTTGTGTGCACTCTGCGGATACTGCATTCCCTGGAGATCTGAGGGAAGCGGCCATGTGTCATGAACCGAGTGTGTCGTCCGCATGCCAGCCGATGGCGATGCTATAGATAGGGTTGAAACTCGGCGCTGTTGGTTTGATCCCCGAATGATAATCTCACCTACAGCATGAATAAATCCCACGGCGATCGCAGAGGGCGACCCAAGCGGGAGACAGACCAAGGGCAAACAGTGCGATATTCCTGCTCGTGATCATGATGTACATTCAAAGTCCGCGAATTTCGGAGGCATTTTAGTGGAAGGAAAAGAGTCACCGTCCACGTAAAAGCATCAGAGACACGGAGAATACATACAGCCTGTAAAGTTGCTGTCGGGGGGCAAGTGGGATGGAGCCTCATCGCTCCGCAGTAGCGGGCCAAGAGCGACTTGAATGCTCGTTCACGAGTCGATTGGGAAACGGCTGCCTTTGAATTTCGAGATGGGCGTGTGAGTACACGTGTCGCAAATACATACATTGGGGTTAGCGCGCACTGGGCATCGCTCGTGAAGCCCGCCCGGTCAGGGGGACGAGGGGGTGCATACACGGCATGATAGTGGCCCGGTCATCTGTCCGACGTAGGGTCTCGAGGGCATTACGGTGGGCGGTGAGGATGACAGCGCCATGTTGATCGTTCGATTGATGGGGGACGACGCCGTTATTAGTCAGTCACTGGCTCAGTCGTTACGAAACGACCGTCTGGCAGTGCGCCCTGCCCTCGCTCGTCTTTTCTTCCAGCTGAGTCATCGCGTATCCAGCCCCCGGTAGGACGACGCGCACTTGACCGCGCTCGCTGTGTACGCTGACGCCAACTTTTTAACGGGCATCGGTCCTTCCTGCAGTTTCTCCCTTCATAATTATTTGACAAACGCCGCCTCGACAAGGGCACGTTGCAATCAAAACCCTGCACAATTCTACTACGACCTCCCCTTTACCTCATTCCATTACCATCACACTCCAGAACTTACAAAACCCTCAACCACCATCAGCTTCTCTATACCCCGGCGGCTTTGGCTCTGTCCTGATCCACAACACGCGACCAGAGTGCTCACGACCCCTTGACGCCTCGTTCCCGTCCATCTTTTTATACCTATCTTGTGCTTTCTTCCTAGATCCTCGCTGCTCGCCCTTCCACCTTGCGGCTGGTCAAAAGGTCGACGAAGGCCCTATCTATCTTGTCAATTACGCAGCTCAGCATCGTATCCTATATCCATAGCATCACTTGATTATTGTCTCATACCAATTCAAACACCTTTTTATCCAGCATTCATCATTGGACGTGCATCCACGCTAATTTACTGGTGAGTTCCTTCCCTCTTTACTCCCTACCAATGTTCAACCCCCTCGATCATCCAGATTTAAATGCAACAGGAGGTTCCCAGTACTACTGCATCAACGGACAGTTTGTACACTGCACGCGAATCAGCTTCATCGATATCTTTCCCCACCCGTGTGCAATCATCGGGCACACTTGCCTGGACGAATACACGCGAAGTGCAACGGCCGAATAACGGAATCGCCCAAGAGGCAAGTGCTTGTCCATGCCTCGTGTCAAACTTGCTTAGCCGGTTTCCTCGCAGAAAAATTGGAGTTTATCCGCAACGCAAAATTCTTCCACAGAATTGCCTTCAAGCTTTCGGCCCGTATCTTTACTCGCAGTTCAAAAACCATATTCCATGCCTCCGCGTACCAGCATTTCCGAGAACTCATGCTATTCCGCAGAATCGAACCGTCCTGAGCGTCGTGTCACTGCCTCCAACAGCACTGGCCACCGCTGGCGACTCAATGGAACCGGCCAGCTAGTCGATGCTGGCGCAGCCTCGGAATGGGATCTTGCGCAGGACATCGCCAGGCTGAAACTCGGCTCGGTTACGGAGCTCGCAGATGACGTTCATGGGCCCATAAAAACTCCTCCCCAATCCAAACTTGCCGCCGCCGCAGTCGTCCAATATAACGAGGCTAGCCCCTTGGAAACGGCTTCTGAGGCCAGCATCGATTCATCACCCCAGGGTTCAGACCACCAGCTTTCGCCTTCTCATTCTCGTGTATCCTCTACAGATACCCTGGACTCTCACGGGTCCGTGTTGTCTTCAGCCAGTCATACGCTACGAGGACCTCCCCAGCTGAAAGTTGCCGCTAGTGGTGAAGCGAAGGAGCGCCCACATTCGTTCAGTGGGGGGTTGTCATCTGCTGAGTTGCGTCGCCTCAAGCAGGCAGGCGAGGAGTCCCCAGGAGCGATTCAGCCAGGAGACAGCGCTCTTCCCCCTCACCAGTGGTCTTCTTCCCACTATCGCGACCTCCTAGGCGCAAGTGACAAGCCTTTTTCTCCTGATCAGCCAACATATCCTTCGTTGACTAGCACAGGTGGTTTCGGCCGTGGCCAACAATATGGATATCGTGCTACATCTGGAACTCTGGCAGTTGAAGTAGAGAGCGACTATGTGGTGGGGCCGCGAACTTTTTTCCCCCCCGCGCAAGGCATTGCTGGAACTCCTCAGCACTTCATTCAAAGTCGACTGACTGATGGAGTCGCACCCACTTCTTATCGCCAGCCCCAACGCGCATTCCCTCCGCAGCCTTTGCTTCCCGATCCAACTGGTCTTGGTTATGCGGCGGGTCATGTCCCCCACCTCTCTCTGGGTACGGCGCAGCAGCTTTACGATGTAGTTCTACCACATGCAGACGGTCACCATCCAGCCGTGACCCGGGTGCAGCAGCAGCATAACGTGTTCCGGGCTACCCACCAACACTCTGCGTCCGACCCATCTGCGCTCAGAGATGCTGCTACTTTGGCTTTGCTAGGCAGCCAGGCTTTTGCGCCAGCTGCTCACAGTTTATACCCTCCCACTGTGACGCCGACAGCCCTGGGGTTGTATGCTAATCAGTTCTATGGACCCCCGGACGGATACGCCCCAGACGTCGCTGCAGCCGTAAACCGATTGCAGGCTCAGTTTACTGGACCGTACGGACCTCTGCCGAACCAAACGATCGGAATTACGAACACAGGTGGTTCTAATACAGGTTCTCAGACCGGTGGCGGTCCCAGTGCGAACAACCGCAAGCTAGGATTATACAAAACGGAACTATGCAGATCCTGGGAGGAGAAGGGCTCGTGCCGGTATGGCGCGAAATGTCAATTTGCTCACGGAGAGGGTGAGCTCCGCACTGTGGCTCGTCACCCCAAGGTAAACCTCCCAGCCTACGAATGTTTTTATTATTGATCAATTGCTTCTCCAGTACAAGACTGAAATTTGTAGGGTACGTGGAATGGTTTCTGATTTGGTGCCTCCTTACTTAGGCACACCATAGACATTTTGGGTTTCTGGCGCCTGTCCATATGGAAAGCGATGTTGCTTCATACATACTGAACTGCCTGTCTCGGGTGTCGCACCTGGCGCCGACGGAGCTCCACCGCCATCTGCAAACCCTCCCAACCGGGAACGGTCAAACAGTGATTCCAACGAGTCCTCGATTTCGTTGCTGCAGCGCATACAGAGGAAGAATGAACCCATGCCAATGGAAGTCTCGTCTCCCACCGGTGGCTATTTCAATGGCCGACCTCCTACAGGATCTCTTCGCGTGGATACGACCGCTCTCAATAACGTCACCAAGCAAAACAAGTCGGCTTACCCAACATTCACGAGTAATGCCCTGATGCTTTCGCACCCGGAGCAGGCCTCGATGATATCTCCAGTTCCCCTGACAGCTGGCCCTGACCTCGGGAGGCATAATGCAAGCCGTTTGGACATCGTTGGTTATAATCAGGTGAGGTCGACGACTGGAACGTTGGAGATATATACGACCTGGCTCACATTTCCTCTCCAAAGCGTTTAAATAAGGCTTCATCGAACAACCCTAGCGCCCGTCATTCCTTTAACGGAACTGATGTCGATCTTGATCTTGCCTCTCCTTCAACACCGTCCGCCTCAAATCAAACCTCGTCATTTACGATGGCGAATGAACGCGTGGCTGCAAACAATGTGATGCAACGTAGCCATGTTCGTTCAGGGAGTGCCGGTAATTGGGGCAACGTTGCTCGCAGCGGTACCTTGACTGGGGCACCTACATATGCTCGCTCCTCGGAGACGAACGGGGATGCTCCTTGGTCGACCTCTGAGCTGACGGTAGGAAGCGGGAAGCTCTCGGAGGGCTGGATGTGAATTGTCAAAGATGCGCTACGGACATTCGGTGCGCGCGCGAGCCGAAGGCCGGACACTTTTTTCTTTTTTCTTCTTCTTTTCACGCCTGCGAATCGCCGCTTACAGGCTGGTATACTGATCTTTTTACGTGGCCTTTTCTATTCCAACTCTTGATACACTCACCTCATGACATTTCTTGACTTACCCCTGTTATGATATCCACGTTCATGTCCATTCATGCAGTGCAACGTCCCACCTTTCCTCCAGTAACTCTCGTCGCGACAATTGGCCATCACAAAAAGATAGTAACGGTATCATGTATAAACAAATCCTGCTTACACGCCTAGTGTCGCGACCGCGCCAAAGAACAGCTTCATTCGACACTTTGCATATCCTATGTAATCAAACTCCACTTCATTCCTCGTACGACCGCTCTCCACGTCATCCCTGGCTTGAACGATACCCCAGATAGCCCACATTCCGTGCGATGCCGGACTCCAAAGTTCAACTTGCCGCTCCAGCTTTGCTAAACGCGCATCGCTCGCGATCTGAATCGGAGATACTTCCGAGAGAGAGTGGGCATGTGAGAGATAGGCTTGGTAAAAATTACGCCGCTGCTGAGCCGTCGGAGAGTGCGAGAGATCGAGCTGATGAGGCGTGGTGGAATGATAGTCGGCAGTCCACTCATGAAAATGGTTGGCGATGTCAAAAGCAAGGGGATTAGGAGAGGCGTATTCAAAGTCGACGACGACAAGCTTCCGTAAGGGATCAACGGATTGCAGATAGTGGTGACACAAACACTCACCTGATGGTGCTCCGGCACGCCCTCCGCTAGTTTCCTGGTGAGTCTCAGGATATTCCCGTATTGGGTGTCATTGTGAGCAAAGACACGCCGACTGGCACCTTCCGCCTTTTCCACTTGAGACAGCCAGCGCAGATAGCGCGACCAGGTATCGACAAATGCGTCGAGACTGAGATCGATACGATCACTCTCCGTCAGATTTGGATGAGCAAGTACCGTACGAGCTTCTGGGAGCCACATCTTGACGTTCCTTTTCACCCCTATCTCCCAGCTCTTGCCTTCGAGACTCTTGACCGCCAGTGGACCTTCGACTGCGGTGATCTCCACTGAATGGAGCTCAGCCATTCTGGCGCTAATCCAGCGACTTATCTTCTCGTCCCGAAGGTCAGATGGACCTAGTGTAATAGATTCGAAATACTCCTCGATACGACCGTTAGAAAATGTGCCATAGATACGTGGTCCAATGCGATAGCGGGAAGAGAGGACGTGAAGAGTATGAAGCTCGCGAGATCGTGAAACCAGCGAGCTAGACGAAGGACCGTAAATGCGCAATAGAATGGTAGGAATAGATGGCGAGGGTGGGTAGGAGACAAAATAAACAGCATTCGTGAGAGACCCAGATGCCTTGCGGATCACGAGATGGGCGGGGTCCAAGATCCGAGAAATGCCCCAAATAGGGACACCAAGTGCGAGCACCAGCGACACAAACTGGGCAGCAAACGACGCTGAGCGGTAGGACCTGGGAGAACGCGAGAGGATGAGCGATGCTATCAAACCAAAAGAAGGATACCAGACCGTGACATGTGTCTATGCCATTGATCTTGTCCACAAACCGACACCTTGGGGCAGAGACCGGTGTCGGAAAGAAAAACATACTTACTTTAGGTCGAGGTTGACATCTACATGACGCAGTCCGTTGGCAATCTCTACCTTGAGCGTGGAATTGCCCGGAACCAAGGAAGCGCTACCTAGGCTTCGAGGTTCGTCATGACTTCGGCTGTAAAATGAGGCACCTTTCTGCTGCGCATTTGGATCACAAGGAACGGATGCAGACAAGGGTTCCGAGAGGACTGCGGTGTGGTCCATGGGCGTAGTGGGGAAGAGGCGAGGTCGGCACACGACCATTATTTGGCGTTGTTGACTGGCAATCTAGCAGACATGTGACCCACCGCCACGGTATACGGCAAGCGACGACCCCCTCTCTATCTCGCACGCTGTCACTGCGCGCAACTGCGCCTTGCCAGTCTTGCCAAACCCGGTCTGATTCGTCGAACAGCAGCGTACAGTAAAGTGACTATTGTTCATCCGTGGACGCGCTTCGACGTCCAATGGCTAATAGACAGCTTGAAACACAAGCGACCTCCAGGCCCTCATAAAGGCCACAGACTTACGTCCAAGTCCGCGGTGGCCTGGCAATAAGCTTAACCAATCTAGGACGGCATGTGTCCTTGCAGTTTGAAGACGAACATGAACTTGCGCAGGTCGGCCCCGCAACCAATCCCTACACGCCGCGGTCGCGAGCCCACTCGATCCTGCGGACTAGTGACGATCCGGAGACCGAAGTATGTACCAGTGCAGATCTTGATACATTTTCTCGATCGGTCGGCAAAGACGAGACTTCCATCCTCACAAATGAAGTTGTCCTAACCATGTAGCATGACCAATTGACAGGCTGATGTTACATGCCGTCAGGCTGTTGAACCAGCAAGAGCTATGACTGCTTTCCTTCTTCAGCGACTTCATCCTGTGATAATGAAATGCTCACGTTGCCTCACTCCAGGTGAAGTTCCCCTGTCGAAGGGTGCCATAGCTGCAGTGTCATCTCTTTACGTTGCCTCTTTGAAAAGGTAGGTCCATCTTCTCGAGTGTCCTACTTACGCACTTTCGACACGCTGCATGTTGCGGTGCCTCAAACCTTGTTCGATGATATTCCGCGGAACAGTTCCACCAATAGCGCAACTCAATCCCCGTCCATGGGGACCACCCCATGTCGTGGCTCAACACGTCTCGAACGCGTCACGGAAACAATTGACATTCACCCCGACACGTGTTCTTATACCGAGCCCTTCCGTGTAAATCGGCTGGCGGACTCTTGGCGATGTCTGGTGGAGGCGCCCTGTCCTACCAAATGGGCATCGGGCATTCCGCCGTTCGCATGCTGTGTTTACATACGTAAGTGATTCTGCATGGTAATTAATTCAATGGAAGCACCCAGAAAGCTTGACGGCTATCGCGTGTTGGTTAGTCTACAATTTGGCCGCGGAATTACACACTGTGTCGTGCCCAACACGAGGTATGTGTTCTACTGTGAGCTTTCTAGATGAGATTCGATGTATGATACCACCTCAATGGGAACGGGTAGAATCTATTGCGGTTCTTTCGCTTTCTGCTGCTTATCCTCGATGGTTCCAATGCGATCATCAAATTAGGAGCATCCCAATGCCAGTAATAATACTAGCAGACTGCGTACACATCCATGAATGAAATAGTATGCCTACCTCTAACTCCATGTGTAATAATGTTAGATGCTATGAACACGCAACCCATTTGTTCTACACGAATTCTGTTAGACACCTGTGTGCTCCTTCTCGTCACCCTTGTTGCCCTCCTCTATCGGAAGCCGTTTTACGAAAAACGAGATCTTTTCAGTTAATCCACAGTCAGTAACCCCACAGAGCCTCTCGGTCGTCATACGCACCACCATGGCCACACAGAGGAGTGGTGTGCATACAATCCAGATCATCTAACAGAAATGATGCCACCGCCATGACCGGTTTGTGAAACGTATACTTACCTGGATAGCCTTCGAGACAGCGCTTAGAACCCCCCATCTCAGGGACAGGGGCTCAATCAAACTCAACGATGTCCAGTTAATTGATGAAGATGATCCTTGAATTTGGTAATCCGACGGCATGTAATGTGACAGCATCCCATCGAATATCAAACCAGAGACAGCCTTGACCCAAAGCATGAATTACAGTGGAAAATAATGTAAAATGAACCTTACCAAACCGATCGTCGCGCCGGTGAATCTCACCAGGAAAAACGCGCTCGTTCCTGTTGCCAAATCAGATGGTCCTAGTGCATTTGCAAATACTTGGTATGGTGCGTGGAACAACATCCCAACGCCTATACCAGCTATCAGCGGGAATGTCAGCTGCGCAAAGCGCAGAGAGTGCTCGTTCAGTGACACGAGAAACCCTGAAGCAGATATATGAAAAAAGGTTGAAGAATATAGTTCAGGCTGGCTTATGAGCTTACCAAATCCCACTGCGGCAACGAAAAGCCCAGTCGTTACGACCCATTTCTGACCAGTCGTATCGCCTGTCCGTTTCTGCCAGTAACCGATCAGCCATGCGGCTGGCATAGAGGCTAGTGAGGATCCGAGAGAGTATGGCAACATTTGAATACCAGCTTCTAGAGGTGTCGAGCCATTCACTGCCTGAAAGGATGTGAAGGTCAGGAATGCCTGATTCATGCAGTGGTAGAGCGCACCTGGAAATATAATGCGAGATAGAAAGTTCCAGCGTTAAATGCTAGATTGTGGAAGAACGTGATAACGAGGACACAGACTGGGAGGTTGATGAGTCCATGAATGTTGTCACTCAGAGATTTCCATACCAACAGTAAGACATCGAAAAGCCACAGGTGGGAATAAAGCGTCACGCTTCGTGTGCATCTCGTAATAACCCCCAATGGTGAGGATTATCGGTCCGGATATGATGAGCAAAAGAGTAGAAGGTGAAGTCCCTGTGAATTGAGTGAGGCGTTGGGTCTGTAAGCTCATGATCTTGCCTTACAACCGTTGCTCGTGGCAAAGCTAAAGCCAACGATTAACAGCCCAGTCCCTACCATAAACAGGAGCCTGCAGTCTACCATGAGTTCGTGGACACGAAGGGAAAACGATAAGCCTACAGGCCAGGAAAATCAAAAGTTCGGGTAAAGGTCCGCCACGAGGTACCATTGAGCCGACCGATAGTGACGTCCCGAAGAGATAATGCTAGAAGAATGAACGCAAACGTGCAAACAGGGAGGTTCATGTAAACTTGAGGAAAAAACGGTATTGAGTGGTGATCTACGGTAGTAGAGCTGCTTGCCACTTACAGGCCCATCTCCAGCTGATCGTGCTTGATGAACCGGCTAACAGGCACGCGGTTGGCACGTGCTCAAAAGTATGACAACTGACTTACAGCTGAATAGCCCGCCTAGGAGAGGTCCTGCGACAGCGGAGCAGCACCAAGTGACGCTGAGCGCCTGGGACCATTTGGCCCTGTTTTTCGGCTCGACTATCTCGGAGGTGATGACCCATACTGAACTGACTATTCCTCCACCCCCAACACCGGCCAAGGCGCGAGCTAATATGAGACCTGTGATGGACTTGAAGTGATCCGATCAGAAGAGGTATTCCACGGAGAAGGCATCTTGAATTACCTTGGCTGCACCACAAAGCAACGAACCAAGCGCGAAAACTATCATGCTTGTGTACAGGACACTCTGGGAGACTGTCAGTGTTGCTTGTGTGTCTTGGAAGAGTACGGCAGACCTTGCGTCCAACGAGATCAGATACCTTGCCATACAATGGCTGGCATGCGGTCTGGGTGAGCATGTACGCGACGCCGACCCAAGTGTATTGGCTCTGAGATGCCGAAAGATCGCTTGCGATCGTGGGCAAACTCGTGGAGACGATGGTCTGTGTAGATGTCAAAGGGGGACCGCGGATCTGGCACATGGTACGCACAGAATCTGTAGTGGCAAGGAACAGCGACATTGCGGCGCTGCAGTTGTGTTGAGCACGATCGGGGCGGACAAGTGGTCAGAGTTACCCTATGTGTACGGAGAGCAAGCGCAAGGTCGAAAGGTTTGGCACACTATGCTGGGACACGAGAGAGAGAGCGTCCGCGGTGCGCGTTGTGGTTATGGATCCCTCCGAGCACGACTGGCGAGGCGTGGACGAAGGAGAGAGGGATGACCACGACTTGGAAGGGAGAACTGGGGAAGACATGGGCTAGGAATGACGGACGGGCGGTCCTCCCGGCGCTGCATTTATACGGGGGATATGAGAATGGCTTCCATCTGCGGATGGCGGGATGTGGACCACATGGGCTGACAAGGAGTCCAAGGCGAGTTAGCGAAAGATGAAAATCAAACATACAGTGCGGCCTTTGTGGTGTTGTAACGCGACGGACAAAGAAGCACAATGGGTTCGTTGGCCTTCCCTTCGCGTGCACTCCCAGCAGCAAGGAGGAGAGGGATGTTGTGGAAAGGGGCGTGCATGAGAGCTGGATCTGTACCTGGAGGGAGAAAGAGAAGATCAGGGTGCGAGATCGCCGCGCTATAGGCTAAAAGGTTCGAAGGGGGCGAGGAAGACGGTCGCGTCAAAGGACCGCGGTGGTGTTGCACGGCTCTTTGCAAGTCCACGGCCGTTCCTTTTTTTAAATCGTCTGTATTGGCCATCATCCATGCGACATTCGCGATGAAGCACTGAATCTAAATCCTTATGCGATCGTAATATACTGCTCTCCTCAGACCGTCGCCTTTCGCCTCCCCTCCGCGCTCTCCGATCCCTCCTCGCTCGCCGTGTATCCGCCTAGGGTAATCAATTGAGAACCGATCGAACCAACGTCAATATGCATAAATCAAAGCCCAGTGAGCTCGCGTATTCTCTTCCACGCACGAGAGAGCCAGCCATCCTCGGAGGACGCTGCCGGATAAGTAAAAGAATCCCTACCGTTGTCTGCGCTTCCATCCTCTACATTTTTGGAACGCGCGCCCGTCGATCCCACATCAGATCCGTCAACCTTGTCCTGTGGCGCAGCACTTCGCACTGTCGTGTGGCGACCCTCGACATCATCTGCGTATTGTTGCAGGATTTCACGTTGCCTCACCGTCAATGACCTGTTGCCATATTTTGACGTACACCTTCAAAAGTAAACGTAGTGTCTCACCTCGGAAGCTGGACAGTAAAGGAGACGAATAGATCCCCTTGATCTGCACCAAAGACCGACGGAACACCATGGTTTTTGAGAACCATCTCTTCCCCGTGTTGCGTCCCACTTGGGATACGCACATCGACATGACCGTCCAGTGTCGGAACTCGTACACGACCCCCGAGGAGGGCAACATGTAGAGGTATCCGCGCATCATGATGGAGATTTGCCCCTTGTCTTCGGAAGACCTTCGAGGGAGCTACCCCAACACGGACCAGGAGGTCTCCGTGACTCCCTTTGCCAGTTAATGAGGCATCTCCGGCTCCTGGTACACGGATCGTCATGCCATCCTCAACACCTGCATCGAGTTAGCAATCAGGTGTACACAGGCCGAGCGAGGCTGCACTGCTCACCTGGTGGGATATCGATGTTTACCGTTTTCTTGCTTCTGACGTGCCCCTGTCCGCCACAGTGGTCGCATTGACTACCACGAGGGACGGTGGATCCTGTCCCGAAACATGTCCCGCAGGTACTAGCCATCTGGAAGCCACTGTCTATAACAAACGTCCGTGTTCCGGTACCATGACATGAACTGCATGTTGCGCGCTTGGCACCCCGTTTGAGACCAGTACCGCTACAAGTCGAACAGGTCGAGACCGGATTGATATTCACAGTACGGACGGTGCCCTTGCAAGCGTCCATAAAAGTGACATTGACACGGGTCTCGATATCAGCACCCCTGGAACTCTGGGTGAAACCGGTGGAACGAGCACGACCACCCAAGGCACTACCAAAGAGCTGCGAGAACAAGTCGCCTTGTGCACCACCAAAAGCGGCATTAAAGTTGTTAAACCCGGTAAAACCACCCGCGGCGTCTCCGAATGGGTTTCGAGCAAACGCGTCCGGATCAAAGCCGGGCTGCTGTGAAGCGGCCCCATATTGGTCATAGGCAGCACGCTTTTTCTCATCCTTCAGTGTCTAGAGTGAGAGTGAGGTGGATGGTGAATGTTGAGAATGGGGCGCATACGTCATAGGCTTGCTGTATCTCGACAAACCTTGCTTGCGCGTCCTTGTCCGGGTTCGTATCGGGGTGATATTTGCGCGCAAGCTATCTCCAGAGATGGGTGAGTAGTTGCGGTGACATTAAGAAGCCAGGCTCATACAGCAAAATAAGTTTTTTTGATCTCAGCAGCCGATGCATCTTTGCCAACACCAAGAACCTCGTACGGGTTTTTGACAGCCGCTAAAAGTGCGGCGGAAGAGTGAAAC
Source organism: Pulveroboletus frians (assembly GCA_038089395.1). Lineage (NCBI taxonomy): Eukaryota > Fungi > Basidiomycota > Agaricomycetes > Boletales > Boletaceae > Pulveroboletus > Pulveroboletus frians. The sequence continues at coordinate 117,531 of JBBPKT010000001.1, forward strand.
ACGCGCTGTAAAGGGAGGGCGTCATGTAAACGTATGAGAGGGAAATTGAAATGGAACCTTGGATCTGGGTTTATGCCTCTGACCGTGTTGTCCGCATGCGATTGACGGAGGGTGAGGGGGCGACCTTATAGGGTAGGATGAAAGGGGACGTTTTGCTTGTTGTCTGGCACAGGTGTAATAGGATATGAAGGATGAAATACCCTGAGAACGAAAACGAGGGATCATCTGGCGTGGTGCGGGTGGAGGCAAAGGAGGACGAGCGACCGCGATGCGTGTTTACGTCTGTTTACTGGATGACTAAGTATCTCCTCGTCGACGGGCCCACCACGACTTGCCATACGAGACCAGGATCTCGTCGCCTCTCCGGATGGGCTCAGCCTCACTGCAGATGCTCATCCGTAGCTCGCCCTCCGCAGTCCTGTAGTCCACAAACGCGACATTGGGCTTGTCACGGACCCCTCGGTAGTCGTTAATGAACCTCGCCTCATTGCCCATGTCGCGGGCATCAATCCCAACGTTCACCTCCTCCGACCGGTAGAGTGAGAGGTCATAGTCCGAGTCCGGTCTTTCCTCACAGTGTACTTGGCCGATATAGTCGATCACGTGTGATCTCGGCGGTATCTTCTTGAGTGCGAACAGCCCACGTTGTCCGCATGCAGGATGACCGGGGTCGGTGATGAGCCTGATGCGAACGAGACCGGCAGTGCAGCGAGATGGCCTCGGGTGTGCACCGTGAGTGAGCATGGCGCGTGTCGGCGTCGAGACGGAGCTGTGATAGCGAGGAGAGGTAATAAACTGAATCGATGGTGGCCATTGCGGGGGCCGTCTCTGAGAAGACATGGCCTCGCTGCCGGCGAGCGACATGGATGCGTCCTGCACGTTGACTGCTGAAGCCAAGGGTAGGCGTGGGTAAAAATCGTCGTGCTGCACGGTGGCACCCCCAAGGCCAAGCTTGTCACGGCTGGCAGCCTCTCTAATCCTTCACGTCTTTCCATGGTACGGCCCCCCACAAAGTCCGTCGCACGCGTCTATCGGGATGTCAACGCACAGTTTGGCCCTGCATGGCATGAATATGGTCAAGCACACGCTTCATGCGCTCGGTGTGAATCCACTAACACATCACTCCAGACAATCTCCAGGTTCAGTGGGGTTCACAGGATCACTACGAGATAGTACGCAAAGTCGGACGGGGCAAATACTCAGAGGTACAACCTCGTATGTGATCACCAACAGATCTTAATCATGCTGTCTCCCAGGTCTTTGAGGGTGTTAACGTCATTCACGACGAAAAATGCATCATAAAGGTCCTGAAACCAGTGAAAAAGAAGAAAATAAAACGCGAAATCAAGATCTTGCAAAACCTTGCGGGTGGCCCAAACATCGTGGCACTCTTAGATGTCGTCCGAGACCCAACTTCTAAAATCCCAAGTTTGATCACCGAGTACGTCGACAACGTCGACTTCAAAGTGCTGTATCCACGATTCACGGACTTTGACGTCCGATTTTACATGTTCGAGCTTCTCAAGGTTTTCTTCTCTGTCTGATCTCTCGATATTCCTCCTTACCAAGTTTGTTCCGCAGGCATTGGACTTCTGCCATTCGCGAGGAATCATGCATCGGGATGTAAAGCCCCATAACGTCATGATCGATCATGACCAACGCAAGGTATTTGTCCCTCTAACGTATCGTATCTGCTAGTCCAAACATGATCCTCCTAGCTAAGGCTTATTGATTGGGGTTTGGCCGAGTTCTACCACCCCAAGATCGAATACAACGTTCGCGTGGCTTCGCGCTACTTTAAAGGTCCAGAGCTCTTGGTAGATTTTCAGGAGTATGATTACAGCCTTGACATGTGGAGCTTTGGTTGCATGTTTGCCTCGATGGTATGGATTTCTCTTGTCGTTTTGTTTGTGTTTCTTTATCACTCCCACTTAGATATTCAGGAAGGAACCATTCTTCCACGGTCACGATAACTATGATCAGCTGGTCAAAATCGCCAAGGTCCTCGGGACCGACGAACTACATGCTTACATTGACAAGTACAACATTCGGCTCGACCCGCAGTACGACGAGCTCCTGGGCAGGTAAGATGTCACTCGTCCTCCTCGAATAATTACCAATCATATCGCTCAGGTACCCCCGAAAACCATGGTCACGCTTTGTTACGTCGGAAAACCAACGGTATTTTTCCAATGAAGCAATCGACTTCCTTGATAAATTGCTTCGCTATGATCACCAAGAGCGTTTGACAGCTCGCGAAGCGCAAGCTCACCCCTACTTTGGTAAACCTCCACTTTTCTCAGTGCCGTGCCGTACTGATTTCCAAGTAGAACCTGTGCGCAATGCGGCCTCTGCTGCCTCTGCAGATGGTGAGAGTGAAGACTCGGGAACGTCATCAGCCTAATCCGTCATCCCCTTATCTCTGGCTATCAATTGCTGTATTACTCCTTCTATATAGATACTTCCTTGCTAATGTGCGGGATATCCAGTGATAATGCTTCTTTCTGCAGCCTCGCCCAACAAGTGTGATCAAGGCTCAGTGCCCAGTGGCGCGGTACTAATCTAGTACGTGACGTGTACCACGTCGGTCGACATCCTGCCGAGAGGGATGGTACCACGATCAAACACGTGAGACTAACTAAAGATACGAACTCACAATCGTTCTCCTTGGTCAGGCGGATGTTGTGTGCACATGTTCTCGTGCGAGCTATTCCACCGAGTCTTCGAACCATGCTGTTCCTGACATGATATACCCCTGCCAGCGAATGTCGAGCTGGCCCTCGTGATCACTGTCATCCCAATATGGTGCTTGGTACTATGCTGTCGCGTGGTATCTGCTCACATGGCGGATCGACGAGGACAAACCTGTTTCCCCTCCCGTCCTTTTTCAAAGGTATAAGAGCTGAGAAATCATGGCTACGCTGGAAGTCTATCCCCTCTTCGACCCTACACAATGGCATTCCTTTCCACCATCACGGTCTCTGTGATCGCGTGCTTGTACCTGAATCAGGCGCTTGCATACGACAACTCCTATTATGACAACGTGCGCTTGATGCGATGACTCAGTTCCATAGCCGTCACTAACACTTTATCTAGGTGGCAGTGTATGGAACTCTTGTGTCCATCGGCTGTTTGTTTAACATCTCAATGTAGATACTGGGGTCAGGATTCTTATGGTGCAACCAATAGCAACGCCGCATACTATCAACAACCGATCTCATTTTATTGCCAGGTGTGTTTCCACAAGGCTTGTGCAAGTCAACTCATACCAGGCATCGTAGGACGATACCATAAATGCGCTGCCTGTTGCCTTCGTGGATAAGTTCTTCAGCACTGGCGGACTTCCCGAACTCAATCTCGCGAATGTACGCCTCAACTTTTCTCATTTGTAGTACTGTATTTATAGTTTAACTAGACATGCAACACGAAGGATAACACCACTTTTCCGGGAACTAGTCTTGTCAACTGTTCCACTTTGGCTGCAGACATTGGATATTGTCAATCCAAAGGCAAGATTGTAACTATTTCTCTGGGAGGTTCGGGCGGTTCTGTTGGCTTCGCCAATGATACAGAGGCACAGGACTTTGCAAATACTAGTGGGTAGTAGTTTCACAATCTTCCTAGCCGAGCTCACGACGTGGCAGTTTGGAACTTGTTTTTGGGTGGAAGCAGTAGCACGCGACCCTTTGGCACTGCAGTACTGGATGGGTAAGTTTATAAACGTAATGAGCGCTGGGCCGCTCAGACGCCGGCTGCAGTGTCGACCTTGATATTGAAGGAGGTGGATCTACCGGTTATGCGGCTTTCGTCACGGAAATCCGTTCACTTGCATCGGGTGCCAGCAAACCGTGAGTTCGCTTGGCTTTTGATCCGTGGACATAGTGTATGATGTTACACAGGTACTACCTCACAGGTATCCATCTCGCCGGTTGAAGGCAAGCTCATCTCTAACTTACCTAAGCTGCACCGCAGTGTCCGTTCCCGGATGCTAATCTTGGTAGCACAATCGATCAAGTCGGATTTGATGCAATTTACGTCCAATTCTGTAAGTAGCATTTGCTCCTCAGAGACCTAGACTTGATCCCCGCCAGACGACAATTCATGTGACCTGCAAAATTTTAATACCGTATCGGTGAGCTCGAATTTAGGTCATCAGGTGTCCTGCTTATCGATTTCTTCTATAGGACTGGGATTTCGGTACTTGGTGCGCCTGGATCACGAGGATACTGGTCTGCATGGTAACACTCCCACCAGGGACATATGGGCGCGGCAAACCAGCCCAAACGCGAATGTACGTGTACCATCGAAACCTCATTCCCGGATCAGAGTTTGTCGACTAGAATATCTACCAGGTGAAAATATACCTCGGCGCCCCCGCCTCAAGTTCCGCTGCTGGGGGGGGTTATGTGCCTATCGGGAATCTCACTAGCATCGCCGTTCAAATGAGGAAAAGTTTTCCGTCGTTTGGTGGTGTCATGCTATGGGACGCTTCCCAGGCGTACGGTATGCATGAGAGGTGCTTGCTATTTCACTGGTTAATTTTCTTTTTTTGGTGTAGCCAACAACAGATATGACCTTGCGATTAAGCAAGCCTTGAGCGCTACGGGTTCCACCGGGTTCACCTACCCTGCTTGTTCGGCTGCTGCATATGTTTCGGGACAATCGTACACTGCTGGTCAAACGGTATCATACGAAGGTTACATCTGGGAGGTAAAGCCCAAACCGCTCGTGAAGAAACCATCCGCTAAGAAATGTACACAGGCAGCTTGGTGGACCAATTCCGTCCCCAGTAGTGATAGCTCACAGGGGTGGAGCGCAAGTAAGTCTATTCGCCGCTTGCCTTGAAGTTCACCCATGTTGGATCGTAGTTAGTGCTTGTGCGGGGTCGCCGGCACAGCCATCGTCGACAACCACTTCCTCAGTCGCGACCTCGACCACGGCAAGTACTACTACTCCGGCAACGACTGGGACGGGAGGGGCCACGTCGACGAGTACTACTGCTTCACCGACATCGACTGCCACGGGGACCTGCAGCGGGGTGGCGGCTTGGCAGTCAAGTGTTGCCTACACCGCTGGTGAGGAGGTGACTTACGGGTAGGCGACATTATCCAATGTCTACGTGCTTGCGACTGAGTCTGTGCAGAGGATATCTTTGGACTGCAAAGTGGTGGACGGAGGGCGATACCCCGGGAGGTATGTGACTACAATCCATAAGACCATTCGATCCGGGTAGTTTGAGCCTTACTTTTTTCCCTCTATCAGGTTCCGCTGGTGTTTGGACGAACGACGGTGCTTGCTAGGCACCCTTTGATACAGCGCGCGAATAACATTTAGTAATGATCAATGGTTGTTTACAAGGTTCGTCTCGGTAGAAGAAGTTATCTAGTAGTTACGAGTACACATGACTTCACGAATTTAAGTTAGTCAGAGGATTAGGGAGCGAGCCTAGCACAGAGTGACTTGAACACTGTTATCAGTATCCCATAGCTGACAACGAAAAGCCACTGGCGTCAATCAGTGCAAAGACTGGACGTGCTGTGCTGAGTCAGGTGATGCGTGGTACCCTGGAACCAGGTGGCGAATTGCTATCGATGTGGATGAAGGGGGGCGAAGCAAGTGCCAGGGAAAGACAGGAACCTCAACCATTACTCGCTTGCGATGGGAGGTGCCAAGTCCGGGTGTTCTTGGTCAGGCTTGTCAGTGTCCTTGGGCTTTGGAGGGGGTGGCCCTGGATCGTAACACGGGTTGCGAGCCTGCCAAGGGAAAATGCCAAAACGGTCGCGTAGATGTCCGTCGACGAGACTGAAGGTGTAATAAGTGGGAAGTGGAACAGGAGACATCGTTTGGGCCATGGTGAGGAGGCGAGAATAAATAGTATATCCAGCGTGTGCATCACTTGCCGCGTCTGGGGAGCGACCAAAATGTCAGTGTGAGCCACATATGGGATCGGAGAGGATAGAGGTGCCCCGCCTACATTCTCGTTGAGATATATTTAGATGTTGCTCCCAGTCGCTGCGTTGTACCCTCCCCTTGGAGAGGATGGCTTGTTCATAGGTCTCGACTAACCGCGCCAAGCCAAGCGGATTGGTGTATTTCCCTTTCCATCGGGCATTGTCGACAGTGCGGGCAAGCAGGGAGAGTTCGACGCAATTGCGAACAGATAGACCGTAATCGCGGTATAGCTTTGCACAGTCATCTGGTGAGGATTGAAGGAGGACTGGGTGTTTGGGAGGAGATGACGTACATTGGATGCTGACGCCTGCCTTTGTCCACGAGGGTGAGCTGAGCAGCTCGGCTAGCCGGGTCGGAAAGTCTGAGGGGGTGTCAGTGAAGAAGACGGGACCGGAGATGGCAGGGTAAGTACGCGTCATGTGATGGATGTGAAGGAGGATTACGATATCTGCGGTTGCGAGCTGCACGAGGGCGACGCGATTCTCTGGATGGCCCTTGCGGAAATTGGGACGCCATTCGAGGTCGAATCCGATGGGACCGTGTGGAAGGCGGGCGAGAACGGCGTCTGCCTCGTGGTGGTTTGTGACGTAGAACAGCGCAGGGTTGACAGCGCGGTCCCGCCAGGCGTACATTGGGAGATAGGGCGGTCTCTGTCGTTTTGGGGCGGGGAGGGTGTGCATGGTCGGGGAGGGAATGAATAGAGTCGTGATTGGCCAAACGTGCCGTGCGAGCCAGGAAATGAATGGCCCCGCGCTATAAATAGGCCTTTCCTGCCAAGGCCGCTGTGTAACAGGCACTAAATTAGCCCCAGGGCGCAACAGACAGTGGCCCCCCTCCCGTCGCCGCCCCGCAGAGTGAGGTCCCTCCACTACCCACGCACTCGACGAAGACCGCCCCTGGGTCTGCAGCGGCGGTGGAGGGACGGTACATCACGTATCACAGTCGTAAATATAGAACCCAGGCTTTTTCGGGTATTTCAGCCTCACCTTGGCTTGGCATTCTAATTATACTGCCTGGGCTACTCAAAGATAGAATGTTGGACTTGGCTGTCCTACAAAAACTCTGCGCGTGCAGGGCATCCCTCAAGACCAATGAATACCTCCTACCCTCACCCAGATCACCCCCACCTCCCCCCCCATCCACCGTCCCTCGACCACAGGAGGCTCGTCATGTCTACCTGGCACATCCTTGAACAGGTCACCTTCTGTCTTCTCCGTTCCTACCCACCCTCACCCTCGCTTGCAGCCCCCTCCCCCAAGCCTAAGGGAAATCCTTGGCGCATACAGGTCCAAAGGCGACGGCGACCGTGACATGCTGATCGCCATGCTGAATGCCAAGAGCGCAGAGGACCAGGTCGGTGCCAACCTCCCCTCTCTTCATACCGTACTCATACACGAGCAGCGTATGGCTGCCATAGCTTCCCTGCACAGGACACTCTTGGACTTGTATACCGCCGACGCCAAGATCCCCCCCATCCCACCTCCCCAGCAACATCCCCTAGCATCACCTTACATCAACAGCCCAAAAGACAAACGCCGCACAGTCGAGCTGTCCAACGGACACGAATCCTCCCCCAGTTCTGCGCCTTCCCCGAGAGACACACTCCCTCAATCACAACCACCCCTTAAACGACAGCGTTTCTCTCGCTCTCCCCCCCCATCTACGCATCATGATGCCCGCTCCTCGCATCCATCATCACGTGATCTTCCCCCAAGTCCCTACTCGTCTCGCAGCGATTCTGAAGAGTATTCACCAAGATCCAGAGGGTCCATGGCCATCGGGTCGCTTCTTTCCTCCGGAGCAGGCAGAGACACCGCCCCAGACGATTCTCAAAATACTCCAGACGTGTCGCAAGCACGCTTTTCCTCCACGATCGGGGTGTCTGTGTAATGTTTAACTAGTCTCGCTCTGTCGCTCTTACTTATCAACACGTGTCCTCTTTTGTACTTCTGTGCATTGCATAGCCATACGCATACACCGTTGCTCCACTTGCATCTGCTTCTAATCATACTCGATCCGAGTTCTTGCCCTCCCTGATAACACCCTGAGCATGTATGCTACACCAGGGTCAGACTCCTCGGTGAAAGACGGTGTGACCGCCAAGGACACCAGCATCAGCTACACTCTCCACGTATAGGTTTTCTCACCTCCCACTGTTTCACTCTCGTAAAACCGGCCTTCTCGGACGAAAGGGTTGTACCGACGTGGAACCAGGATTGCTGTCACTTCGCACCTTATTTAGACTTTTAGCCAGGATCATATCAAGCTTGACAATTCCTCACGGGACTTGTGTCCTTCAGGGTCCTCCTTATCCCCTCCCGTGTGAGAAGATTGTGCTAATTGAGCGACAGCCTGGGCAGTGTGCGTTATAATTGTATTTCTCCTGGTCTCCCTCATTGGCTCGCTATAGCAGATAAGCTGATCCTGGTAGTCAAGTAGCACCGCAAGGAGAAAGGGTGGAATTTCCCTGCCTACATTCGCCCCAAAGGGTCGCCCGATTTATACCCCTCTGGTGACACAAGTCCCACGTGACCACCTCCTAGCCAAAAGGATATGCTTATCTTGCTGACAAGCTGTGCAGCGGCTGTGCGGAGTCGAAGAGACGGTCCTCGTCACAATGAGCGACGTGCCAGAACGCCGTTCGAACGCAAGGATCAGTATGCTCATTATGATATTGATATCATATGCGACCACCTTGCGTGGATTTCATGTACATAAAAGCCTATCATTACCTAGTCCTACCTTTCCGAATGATGGCAGTCGTTCCAAGGTCGCCATGAAAGCAATTTTTCGTCGTAGCTTCATTATACTGAAGCAGGCGGACTGCAATACGGACACATATGAGTTATGTTTTTTTCGTTGAACCCGTCCGTCGGAGGTATCATGACAGAGTCACGTGATAGAAGTTCCTCCAACAACGAAATTCACCTAGTTCGCTTGTACAGGTTCTCGGTCGTTCATACCAATGGTGGAATCCGAAGATGAAGACAACTTCCCCAACGATTATGAGGGTCTCAACTTTGACAATATTCCCGGGCTTCAGGCATCGGTGATCCGCACTGCTGAAGCTTCCGTTCTCTCAGCCGACCCCCGAAACATCGTAGCATCCACCGTAACGAGTCCGGTGCCATCAACCGGGTCAAATGGTATTGAAGACATGGACCCATCTTTCCTTGCTGCTGTAGACGCGTTGGAAGCCCGCGCACTCGGTGGGGTGCCGCAAGGTAAGGGAAACTAAAATTCCAGACCGACTTAAAAGTTGTTATCACGTAGGTCCAGGCTCCCGACCATTGTTACGTACAGAACACGGTTTGTTCGCCATGTATCATGTCGCGTCTCTACGGTGCTAAACGATTTACGAAGATGGTCACCCCACGGAAGGTAAAAGTGCGTTATCATCGGAGACCACAATGACGATTAAATTTAGATGGTACACTGAAAGCAGGTTGCGACGCTCCCCAGAGTGGTATGTCTGTCATTGTGGCGCTTTGCACGCATAGATAGTGCTGTCTGCGATCATTTCCATGGCACTCATGCATTTAGGATAGAAGACTCCAGAGACATGGATCGAGTTCACGAGTATGCTACATATGCCTCGGCCTCGGCTTTGTCTCCCATGAAGAAAAGGGGTAAGAGGAAAGCCGAGCCACGGGAGGACATAGACGTACGATCCATCTTAGCCGGATACGAAACTGAGCTCACCTGCCCCATGTATGTCTATCCTATGCAACTTTCGTTTTACATCTGAGTTTCCCCTCCCTTCGAAGCTGTTGTGATTTGTTGTGGGTCGCATACTGAGAGCCAACAGCTTAATTAGGGAACTTATTGCTTATGAATACTTTAGCGTCGGTGCACAACTAGCAAATCCGTGTGGACATACTTGCTGCGGCGAGTGCGGGTACGGGTGGTTAGCCCAGGCACAGAATGTACGCCTCGCATCCTTGATATGACAACTTTTTCACGTGTTCTTTCTTAGAAATTCGAACCCACTTGTGCCGTATGTCGGTCGCGTTTATCGGTCTGGCAGCCTCTGCTTCCGAACTTCTCTGTGGATAATTTTGTGCGGCAACACCTTCAGGCGCTAGCGAGAAGCGGACGCCCAGAATGGCAAGAGAAGGGATATAAAACTATCGAATGGAACAAACGACTAGAGTTTGTGCCCATTTATCGCTTTCTATCGTTGGTTGATATTCGACCTTGTCAGGTCCTGGAGAAAACAGCTTGCTGGGAGAACAGCAAACGAAAAAGCGAGTCGTCTACGGCGTCGTCAGTCACGCTATTATCAGGTCGAAGAGTATCCATATCCAGTCCCATTGCTAATTGATGAGAGCATAGACGATGACGGAGAAGCAATTGTCGCGCGTGTCGCACCGCGACGACGAACTCGCCCTAGACATTAAGTGATTATCATTAAACGGGTCCCACGGCTGGGACATCATACGGATGATTCTTTGCAGTACACAACATGTACAATATCATATTACGATGCGTCTGGGAGGTGTGAATGCGTTGTAATGGTCACGGCAAGACGACAGAAGAACGCCTTCAAAAATATTCCCGCTCCTCATCGTTACCAACGTCTCGATAACTCCGTCTGTCCTTGTGCGCATAGTCAGACATTGACTGTGTTATGACATCATCAAGTATTTCTGCTGGAAGATCATACTCCGAAGTTCGGACCACAATCGCATACACAGCTGCCAACAGGCTCAATGTAGTACGGGGAAGATAAACATGTCCAGGTACCATTTTCTATTTTTTCTAGTGATTGGTTCGTGACGACTTGTTTTTTATGAAGTCCCTTGACGAAAGGTGTGAATCTGTCAAAATCTTGATGACGGGTGAGTTCGAGACAGCGAGTACCGAAGAGGAAATACATGCCGGACTTGCAGTCTCTCACAAAGTTGCATACTTGCACAGCTTGCGCGCGCCCCCTCTTCCGGGAAAAGCCAGAGATAGCAAATCTCATAAGCTCTCCAGTGAGATCGGCCAGGCCAAGCAGATAGTCATCCTTGGGCAACGGAAAGTACTGAGGGGAGAGCGTAGCGATGAACGTGGATGCATGAATCGATCAGGCAGTGTCCACGTACGGGAACACCATGGTCATCCGACAAGGCAGCCTGTACCTGGCTAAAGGAGATCAGAGTGCCGTGGCCAAGATAATGAGCGAAGCTCAATGCCTCGATATATCTGATTAAGGGCCGTCAGCCGAGAAGAAAGAGAGAAATTTAACAGGGAATCCACTCTTGTAGACCTGGTGAGACAGATTGGTGATGGCGCCAGAAGGAATCGCCCTGTAATTCTGGCTTGACAACCGCGTATATGTCGCGAACTTCACGGAGTTTCTCCATTCCGCGTTCGTATGCGTGTTCTGAATGTGCTCGGACATCTTGCACGTCCTCATTCATGATGCGGTGCAAGAGGAAGATGACCTTTTTCGAGAGATTGGTTACATCGCGACTGGCCTGCGTGAATGAAGCTTGAGCACCGGATAGCATGATCTCAGGCCGTCAGGTGGGTTTACCCTTATTAGACGCTCTCGTCTGTCGTTCTGATCGTCGAGTTCGTGTTGAAACTGAACGAAGATTGATTGGAGGGACATCGGGTACTATTCGGAGTGACGAAGGGTAGCGAATTCCGCAAGGTCGTTCAATCTTGTCTGACATCTTTCAATTTGGCACGCCGAGCCAGAGAGACGGCGACTTCGCAACGTATCGTGAGCAACTTCATCCAGCCTTGAAAAGTGCACGTTATTAGTTTTCTAGTGAGTTAGTGTCTTGTTTGTGTTTCCCTCATTCGTCTCTCGTCATCGCCCCGGTTCATCCTGATGTTATAGCGTCCTGGGGCATTCGACTTTAAGGCTGCCAGCCACCAGCGTGGCCAGCGGCCTTCAAGTTCTTCTCCTCTGCCCCCGCCTTTCCCAGGGCTCATATTGGGAAGCTGGTGCGAGTCTTGTCGCTTCCGAGTTTCCAAACAGTTCGTCCCAGGAGGCAACTCCCAATTCTAGGTCGTACCGCCCTTTCAGGCCGACAGAATTCGCATATCTGGTCATTTCTATGCTAATGCACACCTGCACACTACCTGGGACCGATTATCATTTATCGGATCCCATTCCTCATTGTGATCGCCCTACACATCCATTAAATAACTATGCCGATACAGCGTCCCAATTTGCAAGGTCCCCGAAACGGACAGTCTAGTCAATCCAGAGCTGCGTTAAATGCAGCATCTCGCATCTCTATGATAGCTTTTTCTCGTATCATCTCCCAGACAATGTTGCGCTGGAAGCGAACATCACCCAAACCCTCCCGTATCTCCTCCAGCCTTTCGACGTACTCGCGATCATCATCCTGGAGCTCCCGTAGCGTTGCCAATGATTTCTCCAGCGTGTCTTGTTGCATCTGAGGAGAAGCAAAATGGGAGGGATCGATGACAGGTGGCCCGTCGTGAGTGTACGACAAAAAGAGCTTGTGAACATTCGGAATGAACTCGGGGGAACGGGCAAGTCTGCCATCCAAGTCGTCTTCCCCGACATTACCGTCAGCTTCCTCCCGTTTCGGTACCACCTCCTCCACCCGTTGCCTGTCGCTCGCGTCCTCGTTGATGACTTGCCACAACCTCCCAAGTGCCCGTTTTAAGATGGCTTCGCCCTCGACGAGACTGTTAGTCGCATGCTCGAGTTCGTCAAGCAAGTTTGAACGAAAAGAATGCGTCACGGAATTGTCCATCACGAAAGATGTGAAACTGTAATGTTGCGTCACTGGTGGCGGGTATGGAGCAACGAATGGTGGAGATGGTGAGCGTAGATGCGGGAGTATTGGTGGCGAAGGAGAGCGTCGTTCGATAGGCAATAAGTTTCGCATGCGTTGTCGTGCTCGATCTTCGGCCTGTACTCTGTAAGAGACGTTGAGGACGAAAGGGAACGCTTCACCTCCCACTCATCCATGTTTGGTCCCCAGGCTGCTATTTTCCCCCTCCGAACCCATCTGCAACCTTTCATCGTCTTTTTCCCCCAGTTGCCGCCTGAGACGCTGATGTTCAGTGATTCCGTCTCGGGGTCGAAGCCCTGTGAAGGATAATACCACGCATTATGGTCGTTCAAGACAAACGGACTATGATGACGTCCATAAGTAGCTCGTCGACGTGATGGCCCAAGACTTACTTTGCGTCTTCTTGCATTGGTTTCTGCATATTGCGTCGTCTGTCGATGGTCTGCGTCGTCCTCTGGATCTCAAACGGACGCGACGCCGGCAAAGGCCGAATTGGGCACCTGTAGTATTTGGCATCTCTATACTACATCCTTCTAACTAACTGTTTCAGGAGACTGTTTTGATTCTTCTAGTTTGAATTGCGCCTTTCCTTGTGCGAGCCCTACGTGCTCGAAGCTCCCCATTCCCTCAAGACCCCAGCGGTTCATCATGGCTTTGTCCTAGAGATGCCAAGGTAGGTGAGTTAACATGGCTAAAGCGAAGGTACAGTACCTCATTCCAAGACAAGCCTAAGCCGTTTGAGCTCAGCAACCCTCATAATACACGTAGGGACGACTCACAAGGTGTGGTCAACATCTGCTCTCCAGTAAAGACGGCATTGGCACCCGCCATGAAACACATGACTTGCTCTGACTCGCTGAGGTTGTTCCGTCCTGCGGCAAGTCTAATGATGGTTCCTGGAAGAACGATACGTGCGGTGGCTATCGTCCGAAGTAGTGTATGGTATGAGACCGGCTGAGACGGCCCAAGTTAGCGGTAGGCCGCCCTCCCGACACTGTACTCACCTCATTGTCCTCTAATGGAGTTCCCGGAATGGGGACCAGGGCATTCACCGGGAAGGATTCTGGGTGGTTGGGCATGCTGAAATGTTCCTGTATGAGCGGTATACCGTTCAACACAATGCGGATTCTTACTTTGAAACCTCATGGATAAGGCCGACTCGATCCTGATCAGACTCCCCGAGGCCCAATATACCACCTGAGCAAACACTGATCCCAGCCTCGCGCACAGCACCGATAGTATCCAGCCGTTCGTCGTACGATCGCGTGGTGATGACCTAGAACAAGTGTTATGCTCCATCGCGTTCGCGAACGTCAGGAGTTCACACCTTGGGATAGAATTCTCGGGAAGTATCAAGATTATGGTTGTATGCGGTAAGTCCTCTGCACGGACCATCAACAAAAAGATCGATTCAGGGAAGAAAGATCGGTGACGGACGCTTCCTTGAGCTGTTTAGCCTGTTCTGCAGACAGCATGCCAAGCGTGGTGCAGACCTCCATCCCCATTGCACGAACTTCCCGGACCATTGTCAAGATTTTTTCGAATCCACGTTTTCGGCCGGCAAGATCTCTCCATGCAGCACCCATACAGAATCTGGTGCTGCCATTCTCTTTTGCTTTCCGTGCCGCTTCTAGGACGGGTTCGATGTCAAGCAACCTGGAGGCCTTGGTCGGCGTAGAGTATCGCGACGATTGGGAGCAGTAGGAACCTGTAAGTTATTTATTTCATGCGGTAATGCGATCAGAGGCTAGATTATCATTTACAGTCTTCGGAACATCCTCCGGCTACACTGTACTGTTTAGAATGGATGGTCAGAGAGATAGAGCGGACTTGGACATACTTTTGATATTCATCAGGGTGCAGAGCTGAATCTTGCCTGGGTCATGCCTTTGGCGATGTATCGTAGCCGCTCGGAAGACGAGCTCTAGCAGAGGGCCGTCGTATATTTTTTGGATATCCTGGCGAGTCCAGTCGTGACGGATAACACCCGCCAGATCAGACGCAACAGTGGCAAGCAGCCGTCGGTTAGCAAAGCTCACGGAGGGAGCGAGTGCTCCAAGGACAGAGGGCGGAAACATGATCTGAGGCCAAGATTGGTGGTATCGGTGAAATGAGGGAGTTGGACGACGGCGCGATCTCCTACACTCGTAGCGATATCCTGTGCTCGGCGTTAGGACGGGGATATTCACATCTCGTTGGCGCAACTGGCATGCAGAAGCACGTTGGACATTCATTACAGCAAATATATCGTACTGCCAGCCAGCGTAACAAGAAAGCAAAGAAATGCTACACGCAATCGAGACCTGCAAAGCAATGAAGAAAAAACATAGATGCGATGAATGGTATGATATAATGTTAAAATGAAAATGCTAAGATATGGTAGATGTCCGTGGTATGTCAATCACCACCGAGGAGAGTGTTCGTGCATGAACAGCGTACAGAATGTGACAGGTCGTGAGGATAAAGGAGTGTGAAGTAGATGCGAAATGGATAACCTAAACCCGACGCCAGGGCGAGACTGCGGATTTCGCCTTTGTGGGAGCAGCGCCGAGCATGACACCGCCAGTCAACACCGTGGTCTTCCCGCCATCGTAAGGAGTGACTTCAGTCTTTGAGGTGTCGACAAAGACCCGTGCTTGCCTTGCCTTCTCGCGGCGAGAAATTTTGTTCGAGGACGACCGGGTAGACGTCGATGGACAAGAGTCTGTGCGGGCAGTGGAGGCGTATGAAAAGCATGAGCTCGAGTTGGAAGAGCGAGAGCTGGAATGGGAATCGGAGGAAACCGCCGAGAGGGGGGACTCGGAACGAGCGGGCAGTGAGAAGCGGTCGATGACTGGCGTCGACCAGGAGGGTGCGCTAACCTCGTCGGCGATCATTGCGAATATTTCATCATCGTCTGCGCTCTCGCTCTCGAGGAGCTGCTGAGCAATGGTCTTTGATTGAGACTTGACATTGGAAGCAAGGACGGGGGAAGCAGCTTCTGCGAGAAGCTCCTCGGACCAAACGGTGACCAGTTTCGAACCCCTGCCAAACCGAACAGATATGCAACCCGGGTCGATGAAGAAATCGAATTCACAACCACCAAGAGCGGCGATCCAGTCGAACCACTGGATGCCGGACGCGAGACAAGCGGCATAGATAGCCCGAGGGGGGAGACAGGCTGGTGAGAGGGTGAGACAGCGGCGGCCAGAGCCATGGAGGGGTTCTTCGGGTACCCAGGTAGGGGCAAAGAGGGCAGTCAGGTTAGCCTCGAGGACGAGCTGGAGCTTTATGATGGTAGCAGCAGGGCAGGAGACGATGAGGGGGCGAGTCAGATAGGCGATGGCGTGGGCAAGGGTGACGGAGAGGGTGGAGACGGGGGAAGCCATAATGAAAGGGAGGGCGAGGAGAATGCGAAGGCGTTGAATCGCACAGCGACGAAGAGGATGCGGGAGAGCAGCTCGCTGAAGGATACGTCAAGTACGTTAAGAAGGCGGGACGAATGTTTTTATTCTGACGAATCGGATTGAGAATCGGGCTAGGTGATCGAAAGCGAGGTCAGGCGTGGCCTACAGACTGCAGAAAGAGGTCAGCGAGGGGAGACATGAAAGACGGAGACGAACCTGGCTGCAGGGGAAAGGGATTGTCAAAATCCTGGTGGGGGCGGAGGAGGAGGAGGAGGGGCTTTATAGTGTTTGAAGTAGCCCTTGGCGTAAACAAAGGTCGCCAAGCAAGAACAAAAAGAGGACCGACCCCGGTGAACCTGCCTTTCTCGTACACAATAAGGACTCATAACGACCCATTTCATTTATTGTCTCCCTTGTTCTGCTTCTTCTCATATAATTCACAGCTTGGCCAGGCCAGGTCGGTCACCACGCACAGCTCCCAATGGACAGCCTACCGCAAATTAAGGTCTGACATGTAATCTGCTGGCAACACAGGTGGGATCGCGACATCAGAACACGTCCAGCTCGAACAGAGCGTCGAATGGGGAAGCTGCGTGCGGATAAAGCTCATATGATCTCCACTTCTACTGTGAATCCACACTCATGACAGACTTGCTGTCCGCACCCGTCCTCCGTCGTTTCTACACGACCAAACGCGTGTTTGTGTTCTTGATCCTTCCTCCGCTGCCATACTCCTTCCCGAGTCCTTTTCCGCAACTCCCTAAGCCCTTCCTCGAATTTCCTGTTCTTTTTCTTCTTTTTCTCCTCTGTCCTGCGTTCCCATTCGGCATCCAGCGCTTCTGGCGAACCCCACTTTTCCCATGCAAAGTCTTCGACTTGGGATCGCAGGAAGAGCATCATGTTCGCGAATGTGGACTTGTGAGGATTCGCTTTCAGCATATGCGGAAGCAGCTCGCGGTCTCGCAACTCGGCTAGAAGAACTTGGCACACTGAGATACCCCGCAGACGTGACCACTTACCATCAGTGAGAAGGTAGTCCTATGTTAGGCGTGTGATCATGCCATCCTTGAGCGTAATGAGAGACATACCTCTTTGCATTCTGTTTTCGTCAGTAGACTATACTTCTCTGGGTACTGGTCTTTACATTTGTTGCAGACCAGACAACCAAATATCTTCTTGAACGTATAATCAATGTCCACCGTGTTGCATTCCTTGCACTTTGGGTTCAGTGATGGATCAAGATACATGGCTGCAGAGCGTTAGGGAAGCACCCATCAGTGATGCATGGTACACTCACGAGGCTCAGCATTCTGCATTGCCCGCTCCCTCTCCCTCTCACGTTCCTTGGCGCGCAGTTCTTCGTCAGCCTCCTTGCCGTCTTCGACCAAGAAACCCCCCTTGGAGTTGACCATCTTAGACAGATCATACTCAAAGTAGGACCCGAGACGCGAATCACGTTTGAGCGGCTTGGAAGTGGGCGAGGTCGAAGCCGCAGCGGTCACCTCGAGTGGTCGCTTCTGATTTGTATTGGGGACGGACGAGGATGACGCGACCGCTTCCTCTTGGCGCCTTTGCCTGGCCTTGGCTAGCAGTGTTCAGGAGGATAGGGTTTAATAGACTAATTCACACACACCTCTCAGTCGATTGAGTTCAAGGCGCTTCGCGTCTTCAGGCGTCAAGGTCGAGGTCGCTGACGAGGCGCCGTCTTGCATGTTGTCGATGTGGCAAATGAAGCTGATGACATATGTTTACATAGCAAGTACCGTAGTTAGCCATCCTCGGCCGAGTTCTCGTCCACTGCCATGTCGTCCTTTGATATCTCCGAGGTTCCGTTGCTATTACTGGCACCGGATTCCATTACCACCCCCCCACTCTCAATCCCTGACCGATGCTCGTCAGGATCCATAGCGAGCGGCGCTTTGTGTGTTTGTGAAATCAGAGTGGTGTGGCCACTCGGTCCAGCGCCATGGGTCGAGCTGGCAGCACCAGCGCTGAGAATCCCGCCCCCGATCCCGAATCTTCTCATCTCTCCACTCTCTGTCTCACTAGAGCGACTCCTGCTCTCGCGCCCCCGCTCTTTGTGATTAGCGTAATCCCTTCTACCACCTTCCCCTTCATCGTCAGAATCAGAGAGCTCGCCATCTGCCTGCACAAGCAAATCAAGCAGGCGCCGATGTCTTCGGCTGTCGGGCGGTATGAGGTCTTCATCCTGATTCATGTCGTCCATCGCATCATCCACAGGCATTTTTGGAATATCTGACAGCGGAGTAAGTTGGGACTCGAACATTGTAATGGTTCGTCTCATACCTGTCATCTGCACACTCGGCGGACCCTTCAATTTCCCCAAGTTCTCCATCACGATATTCTTCACCCGCTCCAAGTATTCTGGAGTGTTCATGTCCTCCGTGTTCGATGCCTTCACATCCAACTCATAGTCCGGACCGAAATATTCATAGTATTCGTTGACAGGTATTTCTTTCGGAATCTGTCAGTCTGCACTTGGCCGAGTCTGAGTGCTGTTTCATACCGGGTCCGAGCTCAACTCCGGCAGCCAACCCTGTCTCGTATGCCCAAGCACGACTGACGTTTCGCATCGTATATCCCCCTCCCCCAAGAAGTAGCAGCGGCTTGTTAAACGACTTGACGAATCTGACACAATTTGCGTGTCCTAGCGGATGCTCAGCGTGCAATGTATAGGTATTTTGAAGGTTCTACCTCTCATAGAAAGATTGAGACATCCGAGCTTGTCCCCCGACAACGAATCCGTGCCGCATTGTAAAACGATGGCCGAAGGATCATACGATTCCATAACTTGTCGTATTATCTGCGTCGGACAAACGTTTCATAAAACGCGTGCCGTTCCACGTGCTGCTCACCGGCTCAAAGACAGATTGGTAGTTCTCATCTGAAACGCCGTCTCGCAGTGGAAAGTTTAGAGCATAGTACTTCCCCTTTCCGATGCCCACGTCCTGTTCGGTTCATAGAATCTTGAAAGCGTAATCTCAAGAAGAGAATACTTACGCGAAGTTCGCCGGTTCCAGGAAAATACTCACCATACTTATGGAAACTAACTGTCATGACACGATCTGTAGTGTAAAATGCTTCCTCTACGCCATCCCCATGATGGACGTCGATGTCAATGTAGAGCACACGTGTATGATACCTAGTGTATCGTCGAGGCTCGTTTGAGCTCTCGCCTAAAAATATGACCGGACTGACCTGAGTAGTTCCAGTATACCGAGGACGATATCTATAGGGTTAGATTAGCTCCTGTGTCTTCGAATAATGTTACTTTCAATCTACCGTTGACATAACAAAAGCCACTAGCTTCGCTTTTCTTAGCGTGATGCAGTCCACCAGCCCAGTTGATCGCGATGTCGCACTTGTCCCGGCTCAGGCGAGCGGCGCCCTCTGGCTCACTAATAAGTAGAACCCTCTAGACTGTGGGATCACTGACCCATAGAGCCACCAGCAGATATAGAACAATAGTCAAAAAGCCCGTCAAATACAGGGCAATCATCACCAACATTGTCTACGATACAGCGGCACGTCAGAGCGTCTACAGGTTGATTGTGCTCTTTGCACCTACACTTATGTTGTTCTTTGATGTAAGCATTCATGTTGCTTGGCGTTATTCTACTGAGAAAATCAACATACTCGTCTGAATGGAACTGGGTCATTTCGCGTTTCGTTGCCGGTTTTGCGCGCTACAGCATGGGAAACAGAAGAACGTCAATCTTGAACATGCGCGGGTCTGTGCACCTACAAAAATTTCCATTTTCTTGTATAGTCCGTAGTTCATGACAAGGGAATGACACATCCGTATCCGCGTCGGCTTCATCCTAGCAGCAAAAAGCCACTCAGACCTACTCGTGAGCAGTACAGGACTTTGTGATACATACGGATGTCCGGGGCCATAGTGGAATCCCCCGATATCGGAGTCGAAGAAATAGCACTGGGGAGGGATGGGTTGAGGTCTAGCCGACACTATAGTGCAGGAAACAGCACATACGACTCGCTTCTTTTGTGTTTCGCCGTCGAGGGGTAGCATATTCTCCGACATCTTCCACAATGTTGACGGAGAGAGTACAGCAGCGACGAGCTATATGAGATCTGGAAAGCTTCCGCCGCGCCGGTCCAGGCGAATGCAGCAACTCACGTGCACGAACTTGGGCCACAGACGGACGTGGTTGGCGGTCGCGGCATCGCACAGGTACCGGATGAACTGAATGGGGCTACTAATAAAACAGGCCCGATAATGTACACTCGTCGATAATCTACGTTTTATCATATTTTAGCTTTTCCCAGTGGGGCGTCACTCCCCTTGTACACTAGGGTGGAAGGGGCGAATCCGAAATCGTCTGGTAAAAAGATGCCCTGGATAAACATCAGCGAAAAGACAAGGTGTGGTGAACGTGAAGGCGAACAAGCTCCCCGGCTATCACGCGGACCTACACATGATTCAGACAGATGTAGGGATGACTTTATGAGGAAGATTGTGCCTTTACCATAGACCAGTGATGGACCGCGTGCAGTGCAGCAAACCACAACTTCACGGAAAATGGATCAGTCAGACCGCTTTCACAGACTGTTCTTTTCTCACCTCTCTGCCAAAGGTGGTTTCGAAAGTATGAGGAAAGGGTGTCACAAGGACCAATGCATCACGAGCCTCGGATAGGCTACTCTCCATGGGGGTGTTTCGGCTGCGTACATCATAAGACAAGACGCAGGGTCGGCTTCCGACCACGCAGTCGATCAGGAGAATGAAGTGGTCCCGTGCATGGCGTAAATGTTTTCCTATCGGGAGCCTCGTCAACGTTACAATGAGAATGGAGTGTATGGGCAAACAGGCTACCGATGGTCGAGCCCGGGAGATATTTAGACTGTACGATAAGCTGCTTGTTGTCGGTCAGGAAATTATCGACGAGATCAAGTGCCTGTTGCAGAACGGTGGAAGAGGCGAAAAGGAGCTGGGATAACTGCAACGAGTGGGTGTTGGGGTCGTCATTGGCATGGCTACCGTCAGCCTGAGGCTTCGTCGACGACTCGGACATGACGCGTGACGGACGGGGAGGTGTCAATACGGAAGCCGAGTGTTAGATACGGACAGGACTGAAAGCTCGCAGATAATAACACGTTATCAGTCAGGCGGTATTTTCGTCGAGGTCGGCCTCGCGGACAGATTCATCCGATAACATGAGAGCTAATGATCAACGTTGCATATTCCTTGAACCAAATTTCGAACAGCCCACGACGCAAAGATAGGCTGCCCGAACTCAAGGCAAGGAGACTTGTTCTACCAGAGACGTCCCAAAACCAACAAGGTGGTGGATCAGAGACAGGAAGAGCCGTCAGGAAACCCGCGCCCACCGTCGTCGTCGCTCTGGTCCTGACGTGGCCGCATTCAGCTCCCTCGCTCTGTCTATCTTGCTGATGTAAGCTAGTCCCGCTCCTTCCGAAGTCCAAGTGTCTCAGTCTCCATCCACTGCTCGTATGCTCGCTTCAGTCAAAAAGGCGGGCTCCCTTGCGCGCGTAAGTCCAGTCTCACCCTACAACCCTCCGGTATATTCATACTTTTCCGCTTCGTTTACCTCAAGGCTGCCCATGTCGGCCAGCGCCGTTTTCTCTCTATACATGAATACCAGTCCGTGAACCTCCTCAACGCGGTATGCGGGTACCATCCTTTATTTCGTTCGGCGTGCTCACCTCACCTCAAGTATGGTATCCCGACTCCAAAAAGCATTAGCGCAAAGAGTCCTGACGAGGCTTTCAAGGTCGCAGAGAATTTCGGTATGTCCTCGTGGCGCAACCTCTCGTGCAAACAAAAGGGTAGTTAACGTGGCGAATTGCTTGTTCGTAGGCACAAACAAACTGGTCATCAAAGCCCAAGTCCTTGCCGGAGGTCGAGGCAAGGGAACCTTTGACAACGGATTCAAGGGAGGTGTACACACCATTGACACGTATGTTTTTTTGCGTACAGGTTTCGTTTATTCAGACTCTGTCCTAGCCCTGAGCAAGCACGGGAAATTGCGAAGCAGATGATCGGCGCCAACCTGATCACCAAGCAAACTGGCTCTGCTGGCAGGATCTGTAAAGCTGTTTGTTTCATCCTTGGTGTCAGGTCATACTGCTCATCGCTATCAGGTTATGCTTGCCGAGCGACGAGATCCCGCTCACGAATACTACGTTGCTGTCCTCAACGATCGTGTCACACAAGGTCCTGTTTTGGTGGCGTCCAATCAAGGCGGGATGAACATCGAGGAGGTGGCTGCAAAGGATCCTCATTCCATTATCACCACTCCAATCGATGCCGAGAAGGGTATCGATCCCGTGGTCGCTTTGGAACTCGCAAAGAAACTCGGATTCAAGGACGCAGCAACTCAGAAGGAAGCTGCGGATATCTTTGTGACCTTGTACAAGCTATTCAAGGACAAGGATGCTACTCAAATCGAGATCAACCCCATGGCCGAGACCATCGACGGCCGTGTTCTTTGGTATGTCAGCGCACAACCGCCTGCGTCATTCTACTAGAGCATTGTTTCTCAGCATGGACGCCAAGCTTGGCTTTGATGATAACGCCGAGTTCCGTCAGAAGGATGTCTTTGACCTTCGTGACATTTCTCAGGAAGAGCCTTCCGAGGTCGAGGCGCAAAAGGCAAATCTGAACTTTATAAAACTCGATGGTAGCATCGGGTGTTTGGTGAATGGTGCGGGTTTGGCTATGGCTACCATGGATGTACTATCGCTACATGGCGGCAACCCTGCCAATTTCCTCGATGTCGGAGGGTAAAGAACAAGCTTCCTGTGTCATATTACGTTGCTCATTTCTCGTGCAGTGGCGCCACACCTGAGACTGTCAAGAAGGCGTTCGAGATTCTCCTTACTGACCCCAAAGTCAAGAGTATTTTCATCAACATATTTGGCGGCATCATGAGATGTGATTACATTGCCGAGGGCGTCATTCGAGCTACCAAGGAGCTCGGCCTTAGCATCCCGCTGGTCGTTCGACTCAAGGGTACTAAGGAGGGAGAGGCAAAGCAGTGCGTGTCTAACTGTATCATCGACAACGCGGGAATACTGATCCTTTGTCTAGGATGATCAAGGAGTCTGGTCTCAAGATTATACCCTTTGATGACCTCGACACAGCTGCTGAGAAAGCGGTCGAGCTGGCGCACGCATAGTGACTAGAAATTTACATAGAGTATTTTGTTTGCCCTCTAATTACTGTCATCTTGCATGTATCAATCGCGTGAGCCCATTCCATGATGGAGAATAGGATAAGGTTGCATTTGAAGGTAGCAGAAATATCAATATATCAATTGTTTGGACATGTGTAATGTGAACAAAGGTTGTTTTCACCATGACGGCCTGGAAAAGGGAACATGCGTGTACACGGGTTGCGGGGGAATAAGACTTTGTGAATGAGAAGGTTGCTGCATATGAGGGGCAGCAGACATGCTCTCTGACCGGTCCTGCCCGCGGTCTGGTGGACCAGAGTTCATGTACGGAGGACGATGCCCAGGGGCAATCATGGCAGATGGGTGCATCAATACTGGACTACCATTGTACATCGGTACACTTGCTGGCGCAGCAGGATGCATAACGGGACTAAGCATGGACATTCCGCGTGGACGTGGTGGCGCCGAGCCAGTAATAGATGGTGGCACATTTTGAGGAGAAAGACCGGAGGGATAGATAGAGTGGACAGGCGTTGGTGCAGGATATGCTACCATTGGGGTAGGGTAAGGGGAGGGAACGGGTCGTACCGCATTATGACTCTGAGAAGTTTGCATGGGTACCCACATGGGCTGGTTGTACAATGAAGGGTGTCCGTTCATAGGAACCCGCGGTATGGGGCTCGGTGCGGTGGGAGGATACAGCACGGTAGGACTTGGGGAATGGGCAAGCATTGGCGAGGGAAACGCGGTAAAATGGGGCCGTATGGTGGCGCCAGGAGCCTGAAGAGGGGTTGAGTAGCTGAAGGCTGGGGGACGTGTGACTGGGCCATTCGTAGCGGTTGGTGATAAGGGTGGAGGTCGGTGGGCTGATACATCGGAGGGGGTCGGAACTTGCTGGAATGCACGGGTTACATCATGAAGAGATATCTTCGAAGCCACTGCAGCACTAGTTGGTGGCGGCGTTTCACCATCCTCAGATTTGACTTCTTGAATAGTGAAGGGCAAGGCAGTAAGGTCGTCGGCGATACCTTCCAAGGAGTTTACAGCGGACATTTGCTCCTTATCTGCAGGTTGAGACCAAACAGCCCTAAGATGATCTGGGTCAGGTGCTCTGGCAGGTGAATCTTTGCTAGTGAAGCTCAATGGCGACTTTGTCCAGGGAGTACTGAAGGATGCGGATGCCGGGGTACGCAGCGATCGTTCGGTCTGTAAGGCATATAAGCTACGAACAATGTCACGAATTAGTCTGAACATACAGACTCCTCTGAGATTTTACTGTCTGCCTGAGTGACCAAGCTCAGGGCAGGTAGCTGCACGTCACGATTTATTTCATCGACAGTAGGACTTGCAATTGCGGCTGACCCCTTGGATTCCGAAGGGACTGTTGTTGATGAAGCCTCGGCAATCGACAAGGACAGGAGCATACTCGACTCCGGTCGAGAAACTTGGGTAGCCTCCTCCAACTCACTCGCTACTGTGAAATAGACAATAGCCTTGGATTCTTGGGAAGACGAGCTGAGATCACGGTAAAACCCAATTGCTGAGCCCGCTGGCAACTTTGGCTGGGTCCTCTGGCGCACCAAGTAGGATTCCGATTTTTGGGATACTTCTTGCGCACCCATAAGCTCGGAGGGAAGTGCCATAGATTCTGGAAGTGGAGAACAGCTTGTGACACTTAAAATCGGCTGTGCTTCCTCTGAAGGCACGGTTTTCTGGGTTGCAGAAGAGGGTGCGGGTCCCCTGCGCCACGTGAGAAGTTCGTCGACTGCCTTCGAACGTCCGGGTGGCGTGTTACTCTTAGGGGCCCCAGAAGGCAGGTTAACTTTAGGTAGAAAAATAGAGTGCGGGGGAGCAGCCCTCGGTAACTGAACCTTATACCTAAGTTTGCTACCTCTGCCTGAAGGGTAACGTTTGAACAAGATCTCGTTCACCGACAAATCTCGCTTGCTCATCCCGTCAACAGGTGGGTCCCAAGATAGGATGTCAAAGCGAACGTGACTGGACGCGTTCTTTAGTAGGTGTTGCTGCCGCTTCGGGATCACGTCAATTGGCCGGAGAGTTGTAGGCAACTTGACAACAAGAATGGGTGGTCGAGGGGAACAAGGGGGGTCGCAGCTGGTGGTACAAAAACCTTCTTGATCTAAATTTGTTTGAGAATGCCTGAGGGCTGGAGGCAACCATTTGGCAACTTTCGACAGTGTTCTAGCCGGGGTTGGAGGCTCTAGTGCCCGATTTTTTGATTTAGAAGCACCAGTACGCCAGTCCACGGGTTCATTTGATAAGGCCCCCTTTCCTGCATCGACCTGCATATTATCCAACGCACCCTTGATACGGGACATAGCGTCGTCCAAAGCCGACATTGGGACTTGTCGAAAGAGCGTTGGACCTTTACTGAGACGATGATGAGAGACCGTTGGAGATGGATGGCTCCGCGTAAAGGAATGTGTACCGTTGGACCCAACAAACCTATGAGAATCATGCTCCCTTATTCCCTGGCCATGCGTTGCTGAGGTCAGAGAGGAAGGAGCTTGGACCTGCTCACTTGAAGGGGCCACAGAAGCTTCCGGAACGATAGGAAGAGTACAACGTTCGGAAGATGGAGATATGCCGGTGTCTGCGTTGAGAGCATGCGGAGGAGCATCTTCAAAGAAGTCACTGGCGACCGGTCGTGCAGCAAATGAATGACGGTCGGAAGATATGTTTGAATGGGATGAGAGTGTTGGTGCCACAGGAGCCTGCTCGCCGCCTACAAATCTACCGAGATCGGAGAAATCAACAACCTCGAGGTTATCCTCGGCAACAATACCAGATGACTCCTGGAACATCGGAGGTGAAAGCGCTGGAAGTTGTTGTGGTTGGAACCGTGTCTTGCTGCGCCATGAATCGGCCTGCTCGGAAGGCAGGAGGCGCTCATCTACGGAGGTGGTACTCGAGCGTGGAGCTCTAGGGTCACGTGGGACAGGTTTCAGTGAAGGCTGCCGTTCGTTAGTGTTGTACGGGGTATCAGAAGATTCAAGTTCTTCCGAATCGGTAACAGGCTGATTTGACTCCTGCGCGGAGGTAACAACTTGCTGGACAGAGTTTACAGCAGCTGCTTTCTGAGACAATGGATGAGTTGACCCTGTTGTAGATTCGTAGAAAAGGGACTCACCTGGGCTTGTAACATCCGTGTTTCAAGTTCAGCTGCCTTCTTTCTCGCACGCTCCTTTTCTTTCTCGCGTTCCTCTTCCTCCAATTGCCGTCTCTGTTTCGCGCGCTCCGCAGATATATGCATGGCCGTCTTGTGCACACCTTCGATGTCTAGCAATGACGTATCCGATAGCGGTGCTTCGGTAGTAGCCCCATGGGATCCTGGCAATTGGGAAACCCTGGGAGTTTGGGTGGGTACGCTCGCAGGAAGGAGGGCCATATGTTGGAAAGGAGAATCGCGTGGTTGAGACTTCCGGGAGAACGGAGCATCCGAAGAATGAGATGATCCTGGCTGTTGCCCATCAGGAATTGAACTAGCAAAGGAAGCGGCCGAGAGCCGGCGTGGTCGTTTCTCGCTGGGACCGCGGAAATCGTGAAAAGATCCGGATGGACCACCAGGGTCTCTAGCTCTAACCTTGCTCTGGCCATAGTCAATTGCTGGAGTGTGTAGATCAGTATCACGCTCCGTGTTCCGTCTACCAATAGAGTCTCCAGGGTGGTTCCTTGATGACTGCGTCAAAATATGATGAGTTGCTTCAGAGGGTATCTGTGAGAGGTGCACAGGATGTACCAGACTATGGGGCGGAATATCCCTGCCAAGGCGGGGATCACCAGGTGAAAAAGTGGGTTCTCCGTGAGCATTCCGCTTCGAAAATCCGAGGCCAGAGCCAAGTCGGTTTAAAAAATGGGTGCTGGTGTACGGCTCTAGCCTGTTGGAACGCTCATTGAAAAGTACCCTTGATCCCTCCATTGGAGAATGGCCAGGTTGGGATGATGTAGGCGAAGCCGATATATGCTGGGAAGAGCGACTGGGTAAGTCTCTTTGAAGCGCGATGGGTGACTGCCTAGCACGAGGCCAGCTACGATCAAAATCATCTGCAAACCTCTCTTCTTTGCTGACGAGCTCCGTCGATCCACGGTCGGTGGTGGAGAGAGCAGTTTCTCCGTCCACAGGGATGGTTGTGGTACTCGCAGTCGGTGGCTGCCCGGTAGCGGTTGATGCTACTTGGTACTGTCGGCCATCCCCAAATTCGATGACGTTGTCCAAAAAGTTGTCGTCGTCTTCCTCCATCTATGAATGGTCAAATGGGAGTAACAGCGGCGAGATGATGACGAACCTCGTCCCAGTGATGGGCATTCGGATCAAGGTGTACGCCCCTGAACGCATCGGCTTCCTGGGGTGGGACCCGATTTGATGCTACAGAGTCCTCGGGCTTTGGCTCCTGGGGTTTAATAACGCGGCCTGTGGAAGAATGATTACTATCTTTCTGTCGACGGACTTGACAGTGGGTGAGCGACTAGCCTTGCGCAACCTCGGCTGCAGTAGGAAAATCACTGCGTGCAGTGGTGTCGGAGGTCAGCGGAAGAGACTTTGTGTTCCCCCAAGCAGGTTTTGCGGAAGTGTCCTTCTTGACCAACGGAGAAGAGGAAGCCATGGCATTTCTTGGTTGGGGCTGTATGACTTTGCCAGCATGGGGGAACTGAGGGGCTGCGGGTGTTGAAGCAGATGGTTGGGGTGGTGGTGCATTCGACGAACCGGATGGCGTAGCCGAGACAGGTGGAGTGGCAGAGGAAGGGCGGGACCAACCTGGGCCAGTGGTTGTAGATAACTGGGCGGTTGATGTGAGCTTGGCGGTTACCAGCTTGGAATGGGAAGTAGAAGGCTGAGGGGCAGGCCGTGCTGGTAGGAGACATGAAACAAACCAAAAAAAAATAAGGGGGAGGAGGACACACGAGCAGGACTGCCAGCCTTGGCAGCTGTAGCGAGGCTGGCGACAGCAGAGGCTGCAGCCGAGGAGGAGGAGTTCTTCTGGAGAAACTTCTTGTTTATATTGACCGCGTTGAATCTCTTGGGGTGAGGAATGGCGAAGGGGGAGCAGGTCACAGATGAGGGGTGGGCAGCAGGAGCAGCAGGGGCGTGATCTGGGGTGGTAGAATGTGACGAGTGTGGGTCCGAGTTCGGCAGTGGGGATTGTGCACGAGTGTGCAAAAGCCCAGCACTGACGGGGAGAGTCACCGCCCCGGGTCCATCTTGCGACGATTCCGATGAGACTGGCTCTGCTTTGACGGTATTGGCCATAAACGCGCCCCGGCGAGGCTGATCGGCGGGTTTGAGGGCGTGTCGGTAAGAATGCGACGGCTGGAGGTGAAAAAGGCTGTTAGGACGAGCCCGCTGGAGGATACGTTGAGCAGCGCTACGGACGAGTTTTGTCCTCGCTGCAGCGGACGAAATTGCACGCGGCGGGCTCACCGACATGTCTCCTTTTTGGGCAGCCTATTACACAGTCGTACTACATCGCCATCATCGCCCTCTCCCTCGTCCCCAGCCGTTCGACCTCCCCCTCCAGCGCGACGTTCGCCATCTCAATCTGCAATATACTCGACAGCAGCTCCGTCCACCTCGTCTCTAGCGTCGTCAGCTGTGCACCATAGCGCGTCTGCCAAGCGCGGCATCAGCGACCATCTCCGCGAGAAATCAGCATGCGGCACACCTGCGAGTTCTTGCGCTCTCTATTCAGCTCTGTAGTGAGCTGCTTCAGTTCTTCGAGCGCTCTCTCAGACTGCTTTGCCGTCTCCTCCAACAAGTAGTTGTTTATGCGCCAAGCATTCTGACCATACGTTTGCAGGAGCACCACGTTCGTATGCCTATAACACCAAGTGAATCGAGGCGGTCATTCTGCAAGTGCCGGGACAGACCGTAGGCGCTGGTGTTCAAGTTGAGCATGTGCATTTCGCAGGGCTTCCCGCCACTCTTCATCAGTACCTGGCAACGATGTGGGTGCAGGTAGCTGATACCTCACAGTGTCCAGTGGAGGCAGCAGCTGGTGTGCCTCTACACGCGCGAGCTCTGCAGCAAGCAGGGGATTGTCCTGTATCGCGTGTGGTTGAGGTTCACGGAGCCGAGAGGACATGTCCAGACCGACCTTGAACAACTCAAGCGGCGGTGGGACGAGGGGATGCATCGTCTGCGGGGGCTTGGGTTCACGCGCCAACTCCCTCTCGACCTTTTCTTTGAGGATGGGATATTGCTCGAGGTCATTGTCGTAGTACGGAAGTGAATCGAACAGCGCCGTTCTCTCAGTGAGCATGGTAAAAGTACACCGGAAATTCAACTCCGACCAACCCGTTCTACACACGACGTCCACCCGATGGCCTTGCGGGCAGCTATCCGCACAGCTGGCGTTGTCTGCACCCGACCTCGACCACCCAACGCGCTCTTGCAGCGGGGTATTCAGTCCTCACCCTTGTCCAGAGGTATTCGCCCGCTTCCCATCCTCGGACCGTACTCATCCTTCCCAGCTTCTCTCTCTCCGTTCACCGAACCTACCTCGCCTAATCCGACAGCGACAAAGCATGCACAGACCACAGAGTCCCTGCATACCTATGGCTCGTATTTAACTCAGTGCCTCCCAAAGTTCGTCCAACAGTTTTCCGTCCTCAAGGATGAACTTGTCCTACACGTCGCGCCCTCCGCCATCGTTCCCGTTCTCACCTTTTTGCGAGACCACTCCCAGTGTCAATTCAAGAGTGTTGTCGATATCACCGCTGTGGACTTCCCCGAGAGAGAGAAGCGCTTCGAGGTTGTATACAACTTGCTCAGCATCAAACATGCCGGTCGGATTCGGGTAAAAACGTACGCTGCAGAAGCGGATCCTGTACCAAGCGCTGTCTCCGTCTTCCGTGGTGCCGACTGGTATGAGAGGGAGGTATGGGACATGTTTGGCGTGTTCTTTTCGGGCCACCCAGACCTGTAAGTCCGTTACGCGCAGCAACTTCGCTCGTTATTCATCGGATTCCTAGGCGTCGCATATTGACAGATTATGGTCAGTGGTCCTTTTTCGCCTCCCCTCGTGTTTAACACCTGTATCTGCTATTTGTGCAGGCTTTGAGGGACACCCCCTACGCAAGGATTTCCCCCTGACAGTAAGTCAGAGCACGATCTGACGGATTTTGATCTCGAGACTTTGGTCAGGGTTACTCGGAGGTTCGCTACGACGAAGAACGAAAGCGCGTTGTCTACGAGCCACTGCAGCTTACACAGGCTTTCCGGTAATGCTTGCTCTCATGCCCAGATTACTGGTCTTATTCGTCTCGTCTTGTGCAGGAATTTCGAGTCACTCTCACCTTGGGAGCAAGTTGGGGCTGGCACTGAGCCTATTAGACCCACAGACCTTAAACCTGTTCCTCCACCGAAACCGGAGGAATCACCAAAGAAGTGACGAATTCACATATCGATGACAGCACTACCCTTTGCTAGATACCGATAAACTGGCTAACATGCATAAACATGAGAATGCACTACCCATGACATAGAAAGATGCTCAATGCATTGTCTCAGCATTCTCATGTTGTTTCCTCACTGGCATTGGGTGTATTATTGTCATGCCATGTTCCTTTCACCCCCCAACCCATCCGAGATGCAAGATAGTCCTGTCCGAGAACCTCGACAGCGACCCTCAACGATTCTGCAACAAGATCCTCAACCCAGTCGTACTGATCCCAGAGTTCTAGCCACCCAGCAGGGATTGCTTGTGTCACCGTGGTGCGCACCAGCTGATGTCCTGGGTCAGCCAAGTGTAAGATGAATTGTAAATAGGTGCCTGTCGCGTCAGAAGGTGCCTGTGCCAGCTGAGGAAGAGAATACGGTCGTGTGAATGGTTGGAGTCGAAGATAGACCGAGGTGTAAATAACTGGGTTATCGACTGATGACTCTCTTTTAGGAGCCTTAGTTTGGTTCTTGATTAGCTCATCCAGATTGGCCTGCAGGAAGTTTGGAACGAGAAACTACTCAGAATGTTGGGAGGTACCTGGGCAAGCCTTAGCGCAGCCTCGTAGCCATCGACAGCGTTAAGTTCTCTGGCGGAACCCGGGGAATCCTTGGGTTTGGACTCTTCACCACGGTTGACAATGAGGTCACCGCCTTCGACTTGCTCCATGATCTATGGAGTATATCACTAAGTAACAAGAATGGATGTGGTTAATATGACATACTCGCGCGAGTGAGCGATACACGAGGGTTTCGATGCCATCGTATCCTTGCATGTCGTGACTAAGCCAGACTTGAATGACCTCATGTTCCGAGATTGGAGGGGCAACCACATTCAATATGTCATTCAGGGTAGACAATCCAACTCTCTTGAAGTCCTGGCCTGGCGATCGTTAGGAAGTTTTTGTGAATTGTTATCATTCTTGCATACCAAGTTTATCTAGTTGGGCCGTCTTCGCATACTCGAGAACACCTTCTCCCCATTTGCTGACTCGTTCATTCTTGGGTAAGTTCTTCACTTGCTCATCAACGACAGATCTGGCTTGCTGATATGCGGCGGAGGCACTGCTCCATACGCTTGACCATCCCCAGTTCCCCGGTGAAGTCGCAGACATAGATCCCGCCACCTCGGGTTTGGTAGTGGAGACTGCCCCCGTAACTGACTCTGGCTTCCCGGAGAGTGAAGACGTTGAGGGCGATGGATGCACACCGACCCTGACACGCTCAGTGCCTTTGCGAAGGGAAGGTGTTCCAGCGCGCGAGATGGGACGATCTACGGAGGGCGCCGTCAAACGACTGGGTGTAGGTTCTGAGCTCTTCTGGGTAATTTCATCGATGAAAGCGAGGACTTCAGCAGGATCTCCCTCGTTGGTTGTATGATGGACATTCGAAGGTGTAGTCTGGGGATAAGCGGGAGGACCGGCGGAGGGTTGAAGGTTATCGAGGTCGTCGAGGAATTGAAGGGCTTCCTCCTGCTTGGACTTGGCTTTGGATGTCATCTCGGGGCGTTGAGACTCGTCGCTGCAGCTGCTAATTAGCGATGAGCGTCAATAAGATATTATGTTTGTGCGCGTGCGCGTTGGAGGTCACGTGTTCACCCAGCGAGACACGACTGCTCTTGACCCCCATTGGCAACGCATTAGTTCTACTCTCACCTCGACGATATGCCAAAAAAGAGGAAGGAAGAAGAAGAAGAAGTGTACCACGTTGGTAAGGCTCTTGCAAGCGCATATATTACGTTGTGTAACCAATGGATCTCCAGAGGTCATCACAAAAGCACGGGTCAGTGAAGATAGCGATTGGGTAAGTGGTCTATCTGGCCCTATTCTCACCACCGATACATCAGATTACTTAGGAGTACCTCGTCAAGGTGACCAGCACCATTCGCTGATAGCTAAACTCCCGCTCATCCCTGCTACACAGTGGGCAGGTTATGATTCGGACGCGGACAGGTGGGTATCATAGGGCGCGCGTACTTCGTGGAACTTAGTGCCTGTAGCTGGGAGCCTTCGGCTAACGTGCAGCAATGTGAGCGACTACTGGGAAGCTTTTGGAAACACGTTGGTATGGATAATAGGGACTACCCCATCGGTTACGAGGTGATGGCTGGAGAAGACTGGATTAGTCCGTGCTTCATTAATTATTTCCCGCAAAATTCTCAACTTTTCTCAGATAAAGAGAAGCGATATTTCGCAGAAACATTTGTCAAGTCCTCGAAACAACATTCGGACAAGAAAGACAGACAGGTTAGGAAACTGTTGACGTGCGATCCATGACTGAGTGACCGTGTAGGAG
Source organism: Pulveroboletus frians (assembly GCA_038089395.1). Taxonomy (NCBI): domain Eukaryota; kingdom Fungi; phylum Basidiomycota; class Agaricomycetes; order Boletales; family Boletaceae; genus Pulveroboletus; species Pulveroboletus frians. Next base: position 150,568 of record JBBPKT010000001.1, read on the forward strand.
AGGCGAAAGTCGAAGTCGAGCACGCCACCTACATCAGACAGTTCCGCAAGTGACTCGGGGGGTTCAGATGGATTGTCTTTAGCGGGGAAAATCTTGACGAAGAAGCCCAGCAGGAGGGTACGCATTTCCGACACAGAAGTAAAGCTCTTTCTGCCGCTCCTTTCGTCCGTGCACATGATTGATTTTTCGCTACATGTAGTCCGGGTCCGGGTCCGGGTCCGATGATCACCCCCGCAAGGAGATGAAGATTATGTCGCATTCAAAAACTACTGCGTTGCCCTCAAAGGAAATCCCCAAGGTAGATCCTGCCCCTCACCTGCCCAGTTAGCGGTTTCGTTGAACAGATTCCGGCCTAGATCAAACGACAAGAATTGTCGTCAACGATAGGTAGTTCGTCGTCTATCGCCCCACCCAGAATCCCTGTTGTACGCACCCACCAAGACCAGAGGATCAATCCTTTGGTAAAGCCTATGAATCTATCCTCTCGTAGTGTCAATGCTGGAAGCTCGCTCTCCACCAAGCACCGTATCGCTGCTGGAATACCGCCACCTCCGACTGGTCCGAAACTACTTCCACCCGTACCTAAGAAGTCGCTTCCGCCACTCTCGTTTAAGAAGAACAAGTCTCTCCCCACTAGCCAGATGAAGGAGACTGTAGAATCGGGCCCTTCGCTTGCAAAACCTCCATTATACCCGGTTGCCACTAGTGATGGAGATATGGTTGCATCCCCCCAGCCAATGGATATCGATCAGCCCGTCGATCTTTTTAGTTCCATCTTGGATAGCGTTAGACCACCGGATGCAAGGTATGTAGTGCAGTGGATGAAGTGCCTATTTGAAACTTAAATGCATGACAGCTTCGAAAGCGAAAGCTTAACTGGTGCTATACCACCAAAGTCCCAAGGAGAAATTGATGCAGAGAAATTCTTACAAACTATTCATATTCCTGCGTAGGTTCCTGTCGTTCTTCTTTCTGTCTCGCTGAATATCCCACGACAACCAGCCTTAGTAAATCTTTGTAAGTAATGTTATGATTTCACAAGATTATCTCCTTGGTACTGAATGTTTGGGTTGACAAAGGGAGATGGCTACAATATCTGATCAGCCTGATCAGCCAACAACTGAGTTGAATAAGGCACTGGCCATACCAAAGTATGTTGGATTGGTGCAAGACATTCTTCATATAGAGAAAGGCTAACTTCTTTTCAGAATACCCAAGAAATGGAGATGGTGTGGTGATCTGTTCATCAGCACATCTGAGAGCAAAACAGAGCTTCTGTGTGCTGTCACTATTGTGGATCCAAGTGGTACAAGCAACAGCTTCCATATAAATCTTTTGCTATCACCATTAGATTCACTCCAGATTTCAAAGCTATATTCAATTATGGATATATCACCTCTTCTTCGAGCCTGTGGAAAACCCCAGTATTTTGGTGGGCTCGAGTCAAATGAGCCTAGTGAAGAGGTGGTTATACATGGTCTGGAACTCCATTTGACAAGTGAAGGACTGGTTAGCTCTCTTGACTCTCTGCTGAACATTTTTGACTTTGCTTGATAGGCTGCAGCAATTCCATTGCTGCTTGATGGTACTGAAGTGGCAGTTCTTATTGTCTTTCCAGGGGCCCAACGAGGATTGACCAAGGTTCTTCAAGTACCAGAGCATCTACTGTCCAGAACCCCTCTTCTTGTTGTGCTTCTGCCATTTTTGGTGTCAACATTGACATCCACCAATGTTGCTGGGCAGAGGTCCATTGAAACTGTGGTGCAGTCTTCATCCAACTTACAGGATATATTGGTACCTCATGAACTTCCCCAAGAGGCTGTACTGTATCAAGCAATGTCCTTGTTATGCTTTCCAAGAGCACTACTAGACTTTTTCAACAGTTCCTCTACAAGAAGAACATACTGTATCTGGCCCACACCTGATCAATTGCAGCCAGGCTTGGATACTACAATGCTCCAATGCATTCTCAAATCAATCAAGGCCATGTCAGCCAAGCCTGGAGAGGATGTGCGAGTTTTTTTCCTATCCAATAGGTATTTGGACAGACTGCACACCATGCCATCCCTGGTCACAAAATGTGCCAACTCTCCTGAAGTCCAGTTTTGGACATATGGTTACTCTGCTAGTCTGACATGTGAGAGTTGGAAAGTTCAGGAGGTCTATCCACTAGGTATGAGGAATCCAGTCTTTTTTTTTTCCAAATGAATTGTTATCTGCTACAGGGGGGGTGGTAACATTTACTGCTTCTGCACTTACAGAAGATCTGGTGGGTTGTCACCAGCTAATATCCCAGATCACAGACCATCCACTCTGGGAATGCTATCTTATTCCAGAGGTTCTGGCTGTGAGCCACCTTTTGTGCAGCAATATGGATCCAAGTTCTCCTAGGTAAGTCTTAATCTTTGCATTGAACACCTTTGTTTAACAACACCTTAGTGAATCATGCTTGGGCTCTATCTTGGACTTGATCAACCTTGGGATGATTTCTACAATCAAAATGCCCGAAAGAGGTCATTCTAACCAAATGGCTTGGCTCTCCGAGGCCTTCAATCACTCTAGTGCTACTGGACAGGAGCTATTGGAAACCTGTCTCGAGGCTCTTAAAAGCTGTCCTACAACCTTGGGCATGACAGCTGAACAGCTCATCACTTTCACGAACGACGAGGTCTCCAAAGATCTTTCAAATGCCCGAATCCAACCAATATTCATGAAGAACTACAGACGATTTGTAGTAATCAGAGCTGCTTCCGAGGAAAGTATACCATCTGACAAGAATGGAGTAGGTCCTTTACTGTCGCCTCGTGATCTCTCCATTGATTGTACTTCAGCTTGAGTGGTCATCGCTCTCCCTGTTCAGCTTCAAAGATGACTATTTCACTCAGCCATGACTACCTTGTCGTATGCATTTTTAGTCACATGCCCACAATACACGAATCCGTCTGTTGTCTTTGAAATGAAAGTGTTTCGTAGAGCATTCCGGTGGCCGAGGAGGCGAGACCAGTTGTGCGAGCAGTTTCCCGGGGATCGGGAGCAACTGCAATACACAAATCAGCAGATAATGTCTGATATACCTGCGTTTGGTTCTTGCATGTGATTGATGCGTTCGTTCCAAAAAGGTGCTGACGGAACTCACACTCGATCCCGGATTCAAGCGTCGTTTTCAGCTCGCCTCGTTCGTTCGCCATGTCGGGTCTCGACGCTTTGTTACTCAACCCTGCTCTTCACGACGGCCTTGCAATCATCAAAGGTGCAAGGAATGGGTTCGTTTATGGCGTCAAAGTCCGGTTCCCTCATGCTCTCATAATGGCGATACTCTTCGGACGTGGAGAGTATGTGTATTCGTGCAATCTTGCCAATAGCCTTCTAATTCATGCAAGTTAGCTGGAAAACGCGGTGTCGTGTCATCTACCAGGCAACAAAGCAGCATGCCCTCAATCTGGCCAAGTTCGTCTCGTTGTACAAGATTCTACTGTTGCTCCAGAGGAGGGCAAACGGAGGGAGGGAGCGCAACGCAGATACGTTTATCGCTGGATTGATTGGCGGGTATGTCGTGTTTGGGGACAGGACCGCGGTGAACGAGCAGGTATGTTCTGTATTCGTGTTACGTCGTTGTGCTTAGTATTTTCCTCGAAGATCGTGCTCTACGTGGTTTCGAGGGTGATCGCAGCTGCTTTGCCCCGTGCAGGGGCACCTTACTCCAAGACACCCCCACCGAATGGATCCACCCTTGCCCGTCCCGTCCCACCAGATCCTCGGTACTTCTCGGTATTCGCGGCGCTGGCATGGGGCGCCGTAATGTGGCTGTTCAAGCATCGGGGCGAGAGTATTCAACCTGGCATGTTCAACTCTATGACCTATATATATCGTGATTCGGAGGTCTGGAAAGATCTTAGGACACTCCTTTGGCATAATACATGATATTACATGCATGCATCCTTCCAGTTAGAATGCCATTCACTCTGTTACCTAGTTACCTCGAGGTTGTGGTGGTAGACGGTCAATGGTTCTTAGCACTCGATTGCACTTATACTGGATAGTTCATAAGTAAACGTTCCCCACATACGGTGATGAACACTTTACCCTGAGCATCTCAATGGCCGCCGAACAAGCTCGGTGACATGCACTGCACAAGCCAAACTGTTCCAAGAGTATACTCATTTCCGTCGCTACATCCGTGGCTAATTGACCCATGAGCGATCTCTCTTATTTGATAGCCTCCACTGGACATCTTACCTGCCTCAAGTCGAGTGGCTAGCATCATCCGCGAATCATTCCACGCCTGCGTCGTACTTTTTTGGTGAGCGACACATAGCCCGTACCCAAAAGGGAAGATGTCCTCCCGCAACAGAATTGCCTTGAGTTGCTGTACTCTGCAGCTGTGGAGGCGGGCAAGATCATGATACGCAGAGACGGAAGGGATGAGCGCGATTCGATCCCTGGAGTAGGTGGAAAGTGGCGGATGCAAGAGATATGTACTCGCTTCTGCCGCAAGGTCGTCCAGACGGTTCCTCGTAGCAAACGCGTAGACCTCGAGGGGATGGATGGGAGCGTTGGCAACCAAGTGGGAGTAAACAGTACGCCGAAGAGGCTCTGAGAGGTCGTATTTATCGGCCAAGTGGAACATATCCGGAAGGAGCGGAAACGGGATCAGAGCTCCACGGTACTGCTGCACCGGTCTGCCAATCTGACGCGACTGGTGAGCAGACGGGTCAAGGGAAGGCGGCGGCGGAGGGAAGTGCAGCAGTCTGAACAACAGACGCAGTGTCGAAGCGGATTCATCTAGCTCCAGGACGTCGGCAATGTCTCGAGCCTCGTGAGTGCTAACAAGAGTGTATTCTTGGTCACAACACAAGAACATATTGCCTGCAATATCACGGCTTCAGTCTGCTTTTGCCTGGAAGAAGGTAAGATTCAGGAAGCGAACAAAAGACTTCGGATGTTCGGAGCGCAGTCTTGTGCACGTTGAATTCTTCCTGGTCGGGAATGGACCTTACTCGAAAGTCGGGTGTTTGGGGTGCATAGGACTCAAAGCCGTCAAACATACTGCTGTGGGGGGGTTGGGATAGGTCGAACGCGCCTTGGCCATCTTTATATCCAGCGTTCAGTGACAGTCAACGAAAGCGCGACGTGTCGCCACGCCACAAGCCGCAGCGTGTAAGTATGAGTCAAGTCGGGATGCGTGAATGTGTAGATGGTTGTTTCCATGCGTTGCAAAATACATCGTAGACCTAAATCACGTATGACACAGCGTGAGACGACGAAATGATGTGACGAAGCAGTTAGAAGACATCAGCCTTGGAAAGTCGAAAGAGAGAGAAAACGAAAACGAAAAAGAAAAGAAAAGAAAGAAAACAGGAGAGCAGAAGAAAAGGAATGGGATACATGCCCGTGGAGTCAAGGAGAGCAAAAGGTAATGGAGGTATCATCGGAAAGAGGTAAAGGGAACCGAGATCTAAATACCGAAAACCCTAGAGAATATCCATCACATCACCACACACTTCTGCTTCTTAGGGTCCTTGAGCGGCTTATCACCCTGCTTGCCATTCGATCCAGGCTCCAATCGTTTCGTCTGTCGTAGCGCACGAACGAGATTCGTAAAAAGTAGCTCCACGTTATATGCGGTCCTGGCCGATGTCTCCATGAACTCGCATCCAAACGTTCGCGCAAGGGCGATGCCCTCCTCACGTGATACCTCGCGCTCGTATGTCTTGTCGCACTTGTTGCCCACCAACATGAAAATTGGCTTTTGACGCTTTACCTTGAGCATCGACTGGCGGAAGACCTCGAGTCGTTCGAACGTCGAACGTGAAGCGATCGAGTACACGAGTATAAACCCTTGACCCTCGCTAGCAGGACTTGAGCAGAGGTCAGGGAGACATAGTGGGGAGTACTAACCGTACCCATTGGTCTCTGAGGGTTGCGTACTCCTCTGAAGAAGGGTAAGATGAGGTATCTCAGTCGTAGATGGATGACGTACCTTGCCCAGCAGTGTCAATGACCTCTACAAAGCACATCTTATTGTCCACGATGAGTTGTTTCCTATAAGCGTCTTCTATCGTCGGGTCATACGTCTGGACGGAAAAAGGTTAGCAGGATGCGGAATAAATAGGGGGAAACATACCTCTGCGATGGTAGAGTGAGGTGGTGCGTTAGACACGACATCGGATGTGCTGACTTACCGACGAAGCAGTTTAGTGTGAACTGGGGTATGATCAGGAAATGTAGTATGTATAACACATGGAGGTGACTTACTTGGACGGCCAACGCAGTCTTGCCGACACCACCATCACCCAAGACGGCTACGCGCCAACTGTCCATAGCTTGTCGACAAGAAAAGAGAAGTGTAAGATTGAGGAAATGATATGCGGGATGGGAAGAGTCTGTGGACAGAGCTGAGTAACATCGAGAGAGGAGAAGAGAGACGCGGACCTTGGATTGGTCAAAGGCGGTAATAAGAGGAGAAAAGAAAGGGGGGAGGAAAGGAAGAATATGTCGTGCAAAATCGTGCAAGGTCGTAAAAATGAAGGCACGAAAAAACGGCCCAGTATAGAGCAGGAAAGTGTAGTGGGGAGGAGGGAAAGAAGACGGCGCTGATAAAAGTCTCGCTAGCTCCTTCGAAGCGTCGTATTTCTATTCTGCAGCGGCACTGCAAGTTTGCTGATGGACCGTTTATACACACAATCCTCACCAAAATCACCTCTTTTAGCCCAATCCACCCCAAACTTGGAAAACCTCGCCAATTATCTTTCCTCCCAATCCCCCTCTCCATCCCCCGCGCATCTATGTACTGTCACCAGCGCCCCTAGATCGTCGTTGACTGCCGGGCAGCTGCAATGCCCCGCCGGCCATCGCCATCCAACTGACTCAGGCTTCCAGTATCGGCAGATCTGTCGAGCCATCTTTCTGCCGGGTAGACAACTTTGGCGCAGGTCCTGTCTGTCAAGGAACTCAAGACGTCGCTCTGATTAGGGAAGCACTTTTTGTGTGTGTCCCACTTTGGGCTAGCTCCGCGGACAGAGGATCGACATTTTGGTCACGCCCACAGACACCCCGCTCGGCTGAAAGGTGTCCCTATACTGCATGCAGTGTCCTATTCCTTCTCTCGTTACATCCAGTTCGCAATGTTCCTTCATCCTGCTTTTTCCAGAGATCCGAATAAGTGATCTATGATAACCGGGTGCAGCACGCTCCTGCCCGGCTATCCTGAAAGATGAAAGAGCGAGCACTCATTCGTACGTAAGAAGGTTGTAATCTTAACATACAGTGGATCGCCAGATCACACGCACCACCATCGTTAAAAAGGCAGTATTTCAGGAAGCTGCCATGAGTGCAAAATGCACACTCCTGTGCACTAGTTCCTTTCCATACGACTACAGCCAGTACACGAGCCATGAGTCGACTCACCGATTGGGGGAACGTGGCTTTGGTGTTCGAGACGTTGTACTGTCACCAAACAAGTCGTGTCACAGGTAGGGTTATGTGAAACAGCCGAACGTTATCTAGTATGTCCTCGTTCTGCAGAGGTTACGAGGCAATCAATGCGACCTTCAGCATCAAACGGATCCGACAAACCTGGTAAAGTTAAGTTCATGGGCACACCCCCGCCTCGTTTTCGGGCGAACCGAGGACACGAAACAACGCATCTTTCACTTGACAGAATTGAGTAGGTTCTGCTGCGTGTATGATAGTAGCCTGATAGCTGTGAGAATGTCCTCTTGCGAAGCCTCCCAACACTGATGGTAAGAACATCATGCTCCCCATCGATATGACCTGCGTCAGTCAATGAGATTCTTACTGTCTGCTGAATGCAACGTGGTGCTCGTTGATTTGGGTGGTGGCATGAGTTAGAGCGTGCCCATCTGATATACAGGAAGCCGATCTGCGCCATATGGCTGGGGACATTTCACATCTGGATGATTATGCATTTGGGATAATTCATAGCTGTCGTAAATTGCCAGATCCGAGCTCATGATCCTGACATGGGACCACATGTACATGTCTTTCGGGACTGGCATGTCGCTGGTAGACGCACCACGTAACAGATCAAGATGACGGACCACAAACATGGCGATGGCCTAGGCAGAATCAGGAGGGCATGATGGTAGCCCGGTCTACAACCAGGGAGTGTCAACACCAACAACCACTTCTTTGGATAGCGTCGCTGCGCATCGGTGGCAATGCCCGGGTGCCATGGCCTGTGCAAACACCCCTTGGGGGGAGAGCTTCACCACTCGCTTGCTCTCCTGTCGCGTTGTTGGGTCGCTGGACGGAATCACCCAGCACATCACTCGAATCCATGTATTCTCGACAATCGCAGTGCAGACGCTTGCTGTCGTCATAGCAGTTTTGAGGTGGGAATAGACAAGTCGCCGCTGTCCGACCAACGGACTACAATACTTGGTACGTAGGAAAGGTGGACAGAGGGCATGGAACAAGGGTAAATGTGACAATGGAAGGCGGGTAACTCTGGTAGTACTGGGACATGTGCCTATATTCTAATGCAACAGTGGGAGTGGCGTATAATAAACATTGAATAAGAACCTCGAAAATGCAGCCTGGTAGTGCGACGCTGTGGACGCCATGTGTAGCCTCTCAGGGGCCAAGTGACGAGCAAGAGGTCAGTCTTGCCTGCTGAGCTCTCCTTGTGTCAAGTCAAGGATGAAGGTCGTCTTGAAGTTCTGAGGAGGCTCGATGAGTTTGACAGGCTTCGTTGGCGAGAGGGCGATATTGTGGGATATAGACGCGAATGGTCGGATGGGGCGAGAGAGTGCAAAGTGGGGGTTGCGACGTGGCAGTGGTCTCGGGGGAGCAGAGACGGGGTTGTGGGTAGGCCCGGCGAGCGGGGAGGGGGCATATTGCGCGGCGGGGCTGAGCTGGGAGCGGACGGCGGGGAGGGAGAGTGCTGTGAAAGAGTGAGAAGGGGACGGGAAAAGGAGGACGGAGACTGACCCATACGTGAAGGAGCGTGATGACGCCTGGTCGTGGACGGGCGGCCGTTTGAAAGAGATTTTATACGTGCGAGAACAATCCGCTGGGGAGTGGAATTAGAAGCGGACAATGTCAAACCTATCGACCGCGTTGGGGTTCGGTTGGAAAGCCAAACAGACCAAAACAATCCTTGTACCGCCAGTCTATTCGTGGACGACATCACATAGAGCGATTCAAATAACGTGTCGAAGGAAGAAACAAGACGCAATACAAGAGAATTATAAGGTTGTAATTAAATTAATCTCTTGTCTGTGTGGACGATATAGTCGGTGAAATGATACACTTTGGGGCAACGTCGCGAATACCCTTGTGTGTCGCAGCAGGTAAAGTGCCCGACCTGGCACAAGCTGCGATCATGCCTCACAGAAAGGTGGGGCTGCTGACTCGACAGGTATACCCAATTATGGTGACAGATAAGCCGTCACAATGCGGTGAGAAGGAGGGAGGAAGAGATCGAGGTGAGAACTTGAACATGGACGGATGGCGGGTTGTCGAGGTCCACTCTGGCAGCGAGAACCTTGGTCGCACTATCTTCCCAGTGACGTTGATATCCCACGCAAGCGGAGCGATCACTCCGGCGTGGCTGCACGCGAGGGCAGCACCTACTGCACGTCGACGAGGAGATTGCGTTCGAGAATGTACTTTCCTTCCTTGTATTTCTGAGAAGCTTCGTATGCACGATCCTGTACGTCCATGAGCGTATGTGCGACCAGACAAGGCGAGCGCGAACATACATATTTCCATCCTAGGATGGTGGCACACTTGACGCAGTAAATGTCCCGCACGGTGTGGTTACCTGTCGTCATCTGGCGGTCGTTGGGCTCGCCTTCGACGACGTTGACCCTGTCCGACGTCTGAGTTGCTGGAGGCGAACACAGTCGAGAGAACGTACACGCCGTCAAAGAGGTAGGCCCGCCCGTGTTGGCCATTGAACGCCTGTCGGGGCTTTTAGTGGCAGGGACGGGAGCACGGCAGCACACTTACTCGGGAGATCATCGAGTGAATGGTCGCGAGATGGGTCTTGCACTTGGAACAGCCGTAGATGCGCTCGCCGGCGAGATAACGGCGGTACTTCATTCCCATGTCGGTGAGGAATGTGGATGGTGTCGAGACGGACTCAGTGTCGCTGAGAGGGCAGGTGTCCGCTGAACTGGCGTTCTTTATACAGGGGACGTGGGAATGGATTGGAGAGGCGCAAGGCGTCGGAATGCGAGGAGAGTCAACGGTGCTACCGAAGAGAGCGTCCCCTTTACGGTGCCAGGCTTTCCCACTGCCATCTTGCCACCATCGATGGCACCATCGCCGGCCCCATCCTCGACCCACAGAGCCAGTCTCATGCGCCCTCACGACCAGTCAGTGAACCCGTTCAGACATCGCTTGCTGCGTCAGCACCCCGTTCTTAACAGCGCTCTAACGCCCATCTGTGCGTGTTCCCCCGGTTGTCCGCCTCTGGACTCGGGCGTCGAACCTCATCATGAGGTGGGTCGTGGATACACCGGCCCGGCCCGGCTGTATTATCAGTGGCAGGGGTCTCTCAGAGGTGGTCCGGGTCCACGCCCCCCACGCGATACGGACCCCGCCCGTCCCGCAGACGGTCGCCAAGAAGGATGAGCCAAGGTCGGTCGTCTCGCTGCTCGGTCCCGCCGTCTCACCCCCACCCAGAGAACAGGACAGTGTCGCTCTTGTCCCGCGCACTTCACCGTATTCGCACCACACCTCCTCGCATCATCGCATCCCCCGCAACGCGTGAGTCGCTTCCCCCACCTTCTCCCGCCCCCTCACCCCTCTCCACCAGAACCTCGTCGTGCCGCCGTGTCCATTGTCATTCGTATCGTCCCATCCCCCACTGCCTCACTTCCCACTGATCCACCCCTCCCCACTCTCACTCAGTTTTTTGAGCTTGACTGGGTCAGGGATCCTGCTGCCCGTCCAGAGATTCTCTTCCTACGGAGAGACAGCGCTTCTTCCTCAGACAGCCTAAAAACTAGCCTGTCCGACGAGGGCAGCACGCATGGCAGAACTGAAGCCCACCTCGCCTTTCCAGGCGGAAGAACGGAAGACGGGGACGAAGGCAGTCTTTACACAGGTACTTTCACCTCCTTCAGTCCACCTCTCGCTGTCGTCTGAACGCCCGATATCTAGCCATGCGACAAACGTGGGAGGAAATCGGGTTGGATCTCGCAGAACGCGACTTCACATGCATTGGACAGCTCGATGACCGCGAGATCACAACCTCGCTCGGGAAACGGCTTCTCATGATACTTTCCCCTTTCGTCTTTCTGCAGCTCACCCCCCGTCCGCTCCCAACGGACCCCGCCGACGGCACGAGCATTCATTGGACACCTCTCGAAGCACTGGTCAGTGCCGTGTTACCTCAATCGTCCGGACGTCCAAATTCAAGAGGAAAGTGGTCAAGTGTATCAGTGGATGCCGCATCAAGGTTAACACCCCGGCATGCTGCCGTCCTCAAACTCCTCGTTCGCATCCTCGTCGGGAGTATGCAGTTCCCCGCTATCCTCCTCGATGTCCCAGACTCCGATTTGTCCCCTTCTACCGGTTCCCCTTCCCTCCCAGCCAGTGCGTCATACCCCATCCTGGCACAGGATGTGCTCGAAAAAGGGATCGTGCCCGACAAGGTGGCTCTGGAGAACCGAAAGAGACCTCCTACCCACCGTCAGCTCAAGCTATGGGGTCTCTCGCTCGGTATGACATTGGACCTCATGGCAAACATGGTACCCGAGCCGCCACAGTCGCAGCAACTCGCTGGAAAGCGTCCCCTTAACCTAAAGTTACCCTTCCGACCTTTGGGTAGCGAAGTCATGCGTGTTGACGCTGTCGCTCCCAGTCTTGCCAGTGTGTTTCCCCAGTTCTCATACCCGGACGTCAACTTTTGGATCTGGTATGCCTTACTCTTTAATCCTGCCCGTCGCCTTGTTTACATCAACCCGCTAGGGTCTTTGGCAAACGCTACCGTGAAGTCGTGCGTGGTTGGGAAGCCAGCATTCGTGAGGGCGGTTCGAATGATCGACGGCAAGCATCCTCTTGTCCGTTGTGTTTCAAGTGTTGACTGCTTCACACAGCCTTAACTGGTCTGGATCCGCTCTGAACAACTTTTATGCCGCAGTGCGCAAGGCACTGGTCGTCGTCATCGTTCTTCGTGCCATCAGTGTCTTCTTTGGTCTTTTATTCGCTGGATGGTGGATTTGGGCCTGAGGGTTATGTTAATCTATCCCTTGTGATGAGCAGCATTCTTCTCCCTGATGCGTCGTCCTCAGTCAATCTAGACATCGTCTTCAACCAGGACATTGCCTTCAAACCGTACATTAGTCACACCTGTGCTCGTTCGCACTCGATATATTGTAAGTACACGCGAGCCATGAATTCTGTGTAACGATGATAGTACGTATTTTCATCTGTCCAATTGTGCTGGTCCATGTTTCGAGATCTATTTGAGTCGGTCGGTCTTACATCCGTTCGTCTTACAACGTGTGCGTACGCAATTTTAGCCCAGGGGTAGACCGCAAACTTCACAGTCATGCCCTCCATGCTCATTCTCAAAAGTGCAATGAGGACAGATCCTGACCCGAGCGCTCGCACCCCCTCGACTCTGTGTAGCCTCTTCCGCGGCAATCTGATCGAGGATATCTTGCGGAATTTCGTCATGCGCATCTGCCGAGTCTATTGGAGCTGATGAAGTCGGACGGGCAGCTGCCGCGCAAATCAATCAACGGATAGCGTCTCACTATGGGGGATGGACTCACGAGCACTTTCGCGTGCAAAGGTCACGAGTGTCTGCCATCCGTCCGTTTTCATAAATGCGTCCAACACGGAGGAATCTTCCAACAATCGGGGAGCAGTGGCCGTCCACATTAGGGACTTGATGTCGTCCTGAACAGATCGGGTTTACCGGAGGCATAGGTCAGAGAGTAGAAAACCATACCGGTGACAGCAACTGGGTAGTCTCCAGGAATGCAATCAAGTGCCAATCACTGAGCCATTTCGCAACCTCGAGATGTTTATCCCCATTGCGCACGTCTTCGATGGATGATACTCCCAGACGGCTGAGCGCACTGAGAATGCTCTCTACCTGCTGATCTTCGAGTCCGGGGCGATTTTCAATGGCAAACTCCGTCGATCGGAACATTGGATTCGGTGTTTGGGGAAAGCCATGAGTGACCTACCAAGCATTTCGTGATTGGGATAGCACACCATAAAATTCAAACCTACATTGACGAGAAGGTATTCCACCGGGAAACAGGGTTTCGCGCTCTTCTTGACCTCGAGGCCATACTCATTCTTGTATCGATAGAACACGTCAGGGACATAGCGTGCGGAGTCCTGGCTACGGTCCTCCTCCTTTACTCGGACGATGCCGGGTTCTACGCTGGCTTCGATCATGTCCGCAGCGACCATGGCGCAGGCTTGTTCCGATACTTGGTAGGCAGAGATGTCAACCTGACCATCTTCCGTCGCGGTGAGAATGGCGGTGACCATACGCGAGCCAAAAACCCCGGTCGAGGATGCTCGAGATGGGGTGAGGTTGGCATTTTGAACTGTGGCAGAAAAGATAGCTTCGAGGGAAGAAACGAAATACGACTGTGCGTGTCTCTTGTATACATTCTTGGTTCGATCGTCTGGAGTTGGGTCAAGATCCGTGAAAATATACCCAACAATCGAGAGGGGGATTGACGCTGATTTAGCTAGCTCCCTTATGCGCTGTTCGTCTTCCCATGGAATGCCCAGAGTGAGACCATCGAGCTCGCCCTCTTGTGGAGGTTCATAAATCGCCTCTACCACGGCTTTGATTCCCATGGGCACTTCGTTGTAAGGTTCATAACGCCCGATAAGCCAGCCAAAGCGCTGAAGGCCAGTTGCTCTCCAGGCTTGTAGGAATCGTTCCACGATGGATTCTGTTGCGAACTCCAAGTGGTCTACCATCCGAAACGGCTGAGACTGTAGGGTGATGGCCGATGGCTGACAGGCGGTACATATTCCTGATGGCCATGATGGGTGATTACTTGTTGGACAGGGTACCTTGACCTTGTAGGAAGTGGAGGAAAGTGGAGAGAGAGCCTGAGTGGCAGCGGAGGATGCCTTTGGGGAGAGCTTGCGGATATGGGCATGATATGACAAATGCTTTACGCTATGCTCGGCCTGGTAGGCTGGGTCATAAGGTTCCAAGGGCATGCAGTAATCACACATCCCATTCGACGCGTGCTTGCAGAAGCGCGAGTCGCGGCTGCGGGGGATCTTTCCATCCCTTGTTCGCCAATAGACGTCGACGGGATCCTCCTGGATGACCTCGCGTAAGTTGTTTTGCTTTGGAGTGTGAGAGAGAGCGCTTGTGCTGGAGGGCAATGGATCTGGATGGGCGGAGACGTGTGAGTCTTGATAGTTGACAAAGATGAGATCGCCGTGTCTGGCGCGACCATGAGCAGGAGACGAGTGGAGACACCGGAGAGACGTACTTCAGTCCGAGTGACTGCAAGGTTCGGCCGGTGAGACGTGTGACAAGGGTCTCGTTGCCTCGTGGCTGGTTTGAGATGGTGATGGACGTCAAATCGATGCTCTTGCTGGCGGTTTGGACGATCTGGAGAGGGTGGGTCAGCTGAGGTCGCCAAGCGAGAGAATTAGGTGTGCCTTGTCGAGAAGGAGGCGAACGTCGTCGGTGGGTGACAGCTCGAAGCGAAAGTTCCCGTCCTTTGACCTGATTCTGATCAACTAAAAGGATGTTTAATCGACTGTGAGGTGGGCGCGATGGAGGGTACTCGCCATGATCTCGCTGTGGCGGAGGAGAAGAGATGGGTTGTATGGATTACATAACTACGATTTCCGTCATCGTGGCAAGGGATTGCGACTGAACTGTCTCGACGAACGACATGTGGCTCGTTTCAAAGATGAGCTGGCCATCTAGCAACGCCCCGCGCTCGACATGCCAACCCCCCCGGACAACCGTCGCGATCACCCTGGTCAGAGTGGGGAAGACGATCCCAGCGTAGGGCACTTCCCCTATCATCTGTGGCATAGCTCACCTGTAAGCCAGGCTTCCTCGCACCCACGAAATGCCCCACCCGCAATTCCCCCAGAGACATACAATCATCTCATCCGCGCACTCGTCTCCCTGCAGGCCTCGGCATCCCATGCACACCCTCAGAGTTTTTCACCAACGTACCCCGTTCATCCAACACTGCCCCCAGTTTACCATCACCCCTGGCCACCTAGCACCGCTCCCGCAATCCCCACCCCCATAGCTGGTCCTTCTTGGTCTCACCCAGCAAATCCATCAACACAACCTGGTCCATCACAAAGCGCGACTTCTTCGCAGCCTAGTCCTCCTGCAGTGTCCCCCGCGATCACCGGGCAAGCCCAAGACCCCGAGGATGCGATATCCACCTCTGAAGACAAGCGGCGGAGAAACACAGCTGCCTCGGGTGAGGCGTATACGACTCGTGACAGATCGTCGTTCTGACTCGACGAGACATCTACAGCGCGATTTAGGTTGAAGAAGAAGCTCAGAACACTCAACCTCGAACGCTCCGTCACGGACCTGACCGGAAGGACAGAAGAACTCGAACGGGAGGCGACCGATCTTCGACGAGAGAATGCGTGGCTAAAGGAGATCGTCCTCCTGAAAGGTAGAAATCTTGTTGCGTCGAACAGTGAATCGCATGCGCCAGCACCCGAAAATCAGCCTGACGAGGACGCAGAGTCGGAGTCGGAGTCGACGGTGAGACGCACGGATAAGGGAAAGGGAAAGAATAAGGAGAGAGAAAGTTAAATTGACATGGGAGTCGTTCCATTTGTACACACCTCCGTCACGCGAACGAGTGTAGTGCAACCATTCCCACGCGACCACCTCCATGTCGTTTGGGCGTCCACCGTCCATCAACGTCGGTTTCCAAGCTACTCCTCCTGATCGTGGTTCATTCCCCCTCGATCACGATGGTATGATGTGGTCTCCGTGTATCGTCATCGTATCAACCTCAGCCTAGGTGAATGCAGGGATAAAATGATGCAGTACATGGCCTGCCTCAAGAAAAACTCGAGTACGTCCACACCTTGCAGGCCGTTCAGCAAACAATATCTCGAGTGCCGAATGTCCAAGTGAGTCCTCCATCACCTCTTCGCCGGCTAAGCAACTCGTTGATGTTGTAGTGGACTCATGGAACACGATGATTTCAAGAACCTCGGGCTGGGAAATGTCGACGACACCAAGGTTTCTGGCTTGTCGGGGGACTCGAAGCATCGCTGACACGGTGTCGGTCGGTCGGCCAACGAATGTCCAGGCATGTCGAAGCCTTCACATATAGTTGTGTGGGGGGAGACCATGTCGTAGACAGTGAAATTTCCCTTGCAACTTGAGTTCGCTTGTCTGCACCTGTCGGTCAGTGTCTTCCAGTCTTACCTGATGATGCTCCGTTTTCCCGAATGCGATGAATTCCAGCAGGGCTGGCAACTTGGTGCTCGGCATCAACCTGATGATTGCAACCCCTCAACATTTAAGTAAAGTTCCGTTCCCGCCGTTGCCCGGTGTAATCCATTTGCACGTTCGAACTCGGGGCGCCGAGCTCGCAACCAAATCGGGTAACGCCCATATAGCCACTGACATAGCGAAGCACGTTCGTCTGGACAGTGGTCAAACCCTGCGGCCCAATGAAATTTTTTCTTTCGTAAAGCCGATACCACGGTGATCGCCTGTGCGTGGGTCTTGTCCAAACTGGCGTTCACCAGTCTTGACCCGGTGCTCCCATGTTTGCTCGTGCACACTTGATAATCGCTTCTCTCGAAGCCACTCTTGTGCTCGCGTCGCCTGCTCAAGAGGCATTCGTGTCAAACAACAAACCTTATGATGTACAGGTGTGCATTTTGTCCCTCGTAGACCGGCACCCGTTCACACAGTTCGTTCAACAGGCCCATCGAGGCGGGAGAGGCAGTACGGTCGAAAGCATTTTGCCGAGCTTCGCCTGGTACGTTGGCATTTGTGATTCTTGCACAAATCAGTCGTGAAACTCTGCAAAGGGGACTGGTTGACGGCGCGACGACCCTAGAGCTCGACAATGGCATCACGTCGGTTGGTACCGGTTCAATGATCGTCCTTCTAGGGTCTCAATTACTCAGGATGGTGAGGTCGTCGTATGGCATGACAGCCAGATAATGGCGGAAAAGTGTACAGATACCCATCCTGCTGTAAGTTGCATCCCACATCTATTCCCTTTCTTCTCATTGATGCCTGCAAAGCTCCCCGGCGACCCTATGTACCCGTATGTGGGCAAATTTATCGCAAACCTGACATTGGCCCAAATAAAGACGCTCGACTGCGGATCAAAGCGGCAGCCTGACTTCCGTATGAGTACTTTTCCCCCCAGGATCTCGTGATGATAACCTTGGCCAAAAGCTCAACAACTTCTTTACCCCGGTGCCCGCATACCGACCCTCCAAGAAGTTTTTGACTTCGTGGAATGTGCGGACCCCTCGCACCGGATATCGTGGAATATAGAGTCAAAGATCAACCCTGAGCATCCTAATCGTACAGCGAGCGTTCCAGAGTTTGTGCAGAAGCAGCATGCCATCTTTTCTGCCAGCCCTTACTATCGGTCAATCACCGTAAGTCGCGTCACCAGAGAGTGAGGTGTCTCCTGACACTCTCAGTATCAAAGTTTCGATTGGAGAACTCTAATCGCGATGAAGGTAGCGGCAGTTCCCGAGCTATAGTATGCGTCACGCTAGAGTTTAACAGGCACTTGACCCATCGATCAAAATATCGGCATTGATCGACGAGTAAGTTGGTGCGACGTATGCTTCTGCTTGTCATACTGACCTCGGTTAGGGAGACGGCTTTCATGCAGGACAGCAGCACCAGCCCCTGGCTTGGTGGTTTGGACCTTGACGGGTTCCCAGGCCCGTCCACCGGTCAAAAGATAGCTCAAGCTGCACAAGCTATCAGTGCAGATATCTTGTCACCGTGCGGGACCTGCTTCATCCCTTCGTTTGTTGCATTTGTAGACGATCCCAATTTCACAACACAAGCGATGGTTCGGGAAGCCCATGCTCTCAATCTGAGTGTCAAGCCATGGACAGTCAGTTGTTGCACACGACACCTGTGTTAGCGTTATGCCATGCTGATTTAATGTTCTTCGCAGGTGAATGGTCTCGATAGGGTTGAGGAGTTGGTCCGAATTGGCGTAGATGGCATAATCACGGATTGTACGTCATATATCCCTCGTTGCGACGTGTAGATTCAAGTGCGCAACAGACGCTGGCGTTGTCAGGAGATGGGTGAAACAGCGGGGACTGGGAGTGGCACCAAAATACCCCAAGCAACGCGTCTTTACGTGCTTGGAAAAACATTTACAGGCACCCCGTGGATAGGAGTTGACTTGCAGCACGGCAAATAATAGATAGACTTTTGGGTGTTGCTCCTCATTCGATGTTCTGCAGTGAGTGCAGTGTGCGTGGCCCACCGGCATCGAGTCAGAGCCAGTGAGTGATTTGATCCTGGTCAAGCTACGAGTATAAAATGTCGATCCTAATGAGCCAAGGCCCCATCCGAATGTATCCCCACACGCCCGGCGTCATCGTGGCCGGGGAAGGAATAGCAGGGGTAGGTTCACCTTCTCCGTCATCCAGCACCAAATAAGCGGCCATTGGTCTATTCCCGTTGCGTCTGGACGTGAACACTCTCGTTCTCGAGAATCGCTATATCCAACCTAGACGCGCAGGGGGCGGAACTTTGGTGCTGGCTCCCAATGGACTGTGTATCCTCAATGGCCCGCACGCTTCTCCAGCAGGACAGTGGTGTTCAAAGGCCCTGGATGACAATCAACGATTCAGCCTATGGATTCATTAGAAAGATGTCGCAAGGTTCGTTCCATGTCAAGTGGTGTAGTAAGTGCAGAATCTGACGACAGTGTACCCGTGCGTTGGATTCAGGGTAGAGCACCCCAAGAAGAGGAGGTCGACCTCTTGACTGGAGCAGACGGCATCCGGGGTACGGTCCGACCATGTCAAGTCTCGCTCTGATAAGATCAGCATCCTGACCGTTCCTTCAAAGCCTGCATAATTGCCTCGGACTCCCCCCGAGCCAGAATACAGCAATGCAGCCGGCCGACATAGGCTCTCTCATCAATACTGATAGTGTGCCTTTCCCTGGATCAGCCGTGTGTCATGATTCACAGGCGACGGAGGTTTGTCGGTATGGCAATCTTCGACAAGGAAAGGAAAGGAAAAGGGTGGGATGGTAAGTGCCAAGAGTCCGCTGCCAGGGCATGATTTGCACATTCGTTCCAGTTCCAGGTGGACGACGCATAAAACGTCAGACCGAACTCGAGAGGAATGGAAAGTCCCTAAGAGGCAGGCTTTGCTCGAGATGTGTAAATCTTTTTTATGCATCTCACCACTCATGCTGATTCTCTCAGATGCGGGAGCGATACTCTGACTGGGTGTTCCCGGGTTCCGAGTTGATTGCTGCAGCAGAGGCTGTCGATGATGAATTGTTCGTCTGGCCTGTATTAATGCTTGCACAGTCGACGCACGGTGCTTATCGGCGATGCTGCTCACGGTACGTGGGACCTCTTCCCGCAGAAGTTGCACTCTTATGCCTGGCTCTACAGTGATGCCCTCCCACCATGGATAAGAAGCCTCTCAGACGCTTGGGGATGGCGAGTATCTTGCTTACCTTGTGTGGAAGCAGATTCAATGTGCCCCATCCACCGTTTCTGAACCAAACAGACTGGATTGGACAACTGGGCTGGCTATCGATAGCCTGGGACTGATGAAAGTAAACCGTCGCAGTAGCCTGAAGGAGTACAGCGCCTTCGAGAGCTGGGGAGATGATTGTTTGTGTACACGCTTAGTGGTATACTGCGTGGCTGTGCTGTTTGCGTCGGGAATATGCGGGTGTCATGAAAGAGGTTCCGACCTGAAATTGTTGGACACGCAACCGAGGATGGCCTCCTTCCAAGTGGTCAGAAAATCAGTCAACCTCCAACCCACCGTCCGTACTCTCCCCAGCGGCCTCCCCAGCGTGCCCCGGCTTAACCTTGCCACTCGTGCGCCTGCGAACGTGCATGACCATGGGCATGACAGTGCTCCTCGCTCGGACGCGCCGAGAAACTTTGTTGGCGGCATGAAGATGACTTCTGTGGGTGTTGTCTCCAGGACCATAGTTTGTAAGCATACCTCGAAAGCAAGCATCGACCCAAGCTAATGCCACCCTCCAAAAAAAAGCACCGCCTACGACGTCTTTCTACCAGCCCCGTCTCCTTCACACCTCTGCCATTGTAAAAGATGCTCCTGAGGTCCCTGACTTTTCCTCATACCGCCCCAGGTCGGACGAAGCCAACCGTGCCATGTCGTATTTTATGGTTGGTTCTCTTGGCGTCCTCTCCGCCTCTGTCGCCAAATCTACTATCACTGGCTTCCTTGAGACAATGGCCGCCTCCGCCGATGTTCTTGCACTCGCAAAGACTGAAGTCGACCTTGCCAATATTCCAGAGGGCAAGAACGTGATTATCAAATGGCGCGGAAAGCCTGTCTTTATTCGTCATCGCACAGCCGACGAGATCCAAGAGGCCAGGAGTACCAACTGGCAAACGTTCAGGGACCCAGAGAGCGATGAGAATCGGACGAAAAAGCCCGAATGGCTGGTCATGCTCGGTGTCTGCACTCATCTTGGCTGTGTCCCAATCGGTGAGGCAGGTGATTTCGGAGGGTGGTTCTGTCCTTGCCATGGTTCACATTATGACATCTGTAAGTTTCATCAATTCCGGCGGTATCCTTGTTTAACGTGCCTCCAACAGCCGGTCGTGCACGCAAGGGCCCAGCACCGGTAAGGAAAACTATTTTGGGTGGGCTTTAGTGATTGAATTTTTTTTCTTGTAGCTTAATCTCGAGATTCCTCCTTACGAGTTCAACGATGCGGACGGTAAACTTGTCATCGGGTGAAGGCTGATTCCCATGATATCATTAGAATTCGTGTAATTCACGGATACATACAATTAGAGGCCTTTGTGTGAAGCCGTGATCTCCGCCATGTATGTACGGTCTTTGGGTGAATTTGATAGCTAAGATAGTCAAGATGTGGGTAAGTTGATATTAGGTACTGAGTGCGCCCGCTAACATGACTGGCAGGATTAAAATAATTAGATCCAAACTAAGTAGATATTAGCGGGATAGGCCTTGAAAGATGATAGAAGAGTGAGGGCTAAATGAACTACCCAGAAAACGCGAAATACTATTGCCCTTGGGGAATTCCTAGTCAGCTGGCATGTTGCAGGATTTTCGAGTAAGTTTGCTCCAAATGCCCGGGGAGATTATAGAGGTTGAATTGGGCGGTGTCACTGCTGGAAAGTATGATGATGGAAGGGAATGCTGGTGTGCTGAGATACCATCACAACAAGCGGTTGAAGTCGGGATGAACCCCCGACCCCAATGAAGCCGTCGCACTGGGCTCCGCAGGGGCTTGTTGGGGGAGTTCCGCACTGTTATCCTCAGATAAGCGGCCGAGAGTTTCTGGGTCGTGATTGCACGTGAAAGTAAAGCTCAAGGTTCTGGTTTTCTGTGTAAGCTTCGAGCTGGATCCAACAAGAGAGGATGTTCGGGAATTTGTGGTAGTTGAAACAAAGTCCCACGACTCCATGGTGCGCTGGGTCATCAAATTTTCCGGACGATGACGGTGTTCTTGGCGTGTACTGAGTGGAGGAAGCCCGTCTAATATCGTCCCAACGAGATACGATTTCTTTTTCGCACTCCTGAAAAATGGGGTCTGCAAAAGCTTAGCTGCCGTTGGGCTACGGGTGCGTGTATGAGAGAGAGATCGAATGATAAGTAAATAAACCAAGAACTACTTGCCGTTTCGAAGGATCTTTGGCGAGACATGCATCGACGATCTCTTTGAAAGCGCGGGAGTATCGGTGCACGCCTCCCTCCCGGTCGAGGGTTGGTGGCTTTCCCTGGACACTGGAGCAAGGATAGGAATGATTTATGCATAGGGCAATGAGGGACGCACGTCTGGACAAGGACGGTGTGTGCACTTTCGCGTGATAGTGGTGGACGGCCTTGTGTGAGTTCTATGGCTGTAATTCCAAATGACCATATATCAGCCTTGGCATCGTAACGCTTTCCCTGAATGAGCTCCGGCGCCATCCAGCATGGCTGCCGATGGCGAATGAGCAAGGTAGAAGACACGCGGGCAAGCAAGGCAAGGACGTACGGTACCAACAAAAGACTTTCGTTTGCCGAAGTGTGGACGTGAGATTGGGATCCCGTCGTGTGAATCTTTGGGACGAGGTGAGAGGCTGAATTGCAAGCTTGAAGTGGTAGGACTGATGGAACGAACGATCGGTTGTTCGCCATCGTCTACGAGAGGAGCGGCAACACCAAGGTCACCTACTAGAACAGTACCGTCATCATCGACGAGTAAGTTGGCTGCCTTTATGTCACGATGAATGAATCCGTTTATGTGGAGATAGCTGAGGCGACTGTTAGAAGAATGAGGAGGGCCGGGGAAGGAAGACTGACTTGAGGCCTTTGAGAGCCTGTTTGAGGATACACCTTACGACTTCCTCCTCCATGCCACCGGGCCAACCATAGTTCATGATGTCCGCAGCACTGCCTTTGTTCATGAGACGGAGGGCGATGTAGAGTTTGTGACCGTCGACCCAGCTTCCGCGTACACGGAGGACGTTTGGGTGCTTTGAAAGGGACATGAGCTGGGTCTCACGCTGGAGGAGAGCGAGGGGTTGTGGGGAAAGGGAGTCGAGATCAAGGACTTTGAGTGCACACGGAGATGGATGAGGGGGCTCCGGGGGAGGAGGATTGTACAAGGCTGCGTACACGACGGAGGAGGCACCGAATCCGATGGGAGAACCGATAGTGTAGTCGTCGGGGCGATCGCTGGATGAATGAGAAGATGAGGGACATCGAGGTGAACAACGAGTACCTGAAGAGTCGCCATTCATCTTTGACGGCGCCGATGAACTTCTTGATCGACATAAGGCTGGCGATGTCGTCGTCGTCGTCGAGGAGGTCTGCTCGCTGTGATTGGATTGCCGCGGTGTCGATGCCGGTTCCGTGTTCGGATAACCGGCCTTGCGTCCTTCCTCCTCGTCCGTATCCTTCCGCTCACATTTTATGGCGCCAAAGGAGCCATGCGCTAAATATCAGTACGTCGTTACTTCCTCAGGCCCAAAGATCGTCCCCGTCCAAGACAATGTTTCGAAGGAGGAGGAGTCTCCGGCAGACTATAACGCTGGAGGTTATCTGCCCGTAAAGATTCGCGACATCTTCAAGGATGGCCGCTACATCGTCGTCAGAAAACTCGGGTACTCGCCTTTCTTCCTTCTCCAACCATCCCTCATCTTCTTTTACAGCTGGGGCCACTTCTCTACCGTCTGGCTCGTTCATGACACACAGTGCGTCCCCCCTCTTCCTCCATCGTCCTCTTTTTTCATTCTCCCCAGCCAGTCCCGCTATTCTGCTCTCAAGGTCGTCAAGTCCGCCTCTCGCTATGCTGACACAGCTCGTGATGAGATAAAACTTCTCACCAAAGTATCAGACGCAAATCCTGCTCATCCAGGTCGTCCCTACATCGTCTCTTTCCTCGACTCTTTCACACACGTTGGGCCAGAAAACCACATGTGCATTGTTTTTGAGCCTCTCGGAGAGAACCTTTTAGCTCTCATTGGACGTCACAAGAAAAAGGGTGTTCCACAACCCCTTGTTAAACTGATTGCCAAGCAAATCCTTCTTGGTCTCCAATACCTTCACGACGAGTGTGACCTGGTGCACACCGACATCAAGCCAGAGAACATTCGTATGTTCACCTTTTCCTTCCTTCCATATACTGACCCTCCCTGCCAGTCATATCCATCCCAGACGTCGAGACCCACATCCTCGTGGAACTCTCTGTATCCCCCTCCCCCCGTTCGCGTCAAGTCGGCGTCCCTTATCCCACAAAGTCCCGTCTTGGCATGACGATCCCCACCCGTCGGCAGCTTGGACGCGAACGCCATGTCGAAATCTTCAACTCACAACCATTATCAAGCCCTTCGTCTAGGTGTGGTAGTGCCAGCGCCAGTGCGAATGGTCCAAGTCTTCATCGCCACTTCTTGCCTACTATCCCCCCTTCTTCTGCTACCGGACCTTCCAACCACCCTGTTGCTTCAGTCCCAAAGGTGGTCCCCATCGACCAGCCATTGCTACAACATGACAGTCCGTCCACGGCGTCAACCGCCTCCTCGTTCTCAATGCTCGCTAGTAGCAATAGTATCCTCAGCACTCCACCAACCTCGGTAGAGAGTGCAGATATTCCCGCATTGTCCAAGATGGCTTCTCTCAGTGTCTGCGATTTTGCTTCGCATTCGAAGAGAGAACTAGACACGGGCGACTCTGTTGTGGAACCCCTATCTTCTCCTCTCATCCGATCACATTTCTCGAATGATATCCCCCACGCTCCTATTGGTCCGTCGCTCCTCTCCCGGACCGCCCCTCGCCGGACAAGTTCCTCAGTTCCAAGCCACTCCTCTACCTCTTCTTCCACTGCTTGTCCTACTCTCCAGCATCCCCCGAGTCCCCCTGGATATACCCCACTCACCATCAAGATTGCCGACCTAGGCAACGCAACACCGTCAAAGCAACATTACACCGAAGACATCCAGACTCGCCAATACCGCGCCCCTGAGGCCATCCTCGGGCGGCGCGACTGGGGAACTCGTGTCGACATATGGAGTGTGGCGTGCGTCGTCTTTGAACTACTGACTGCCGAATACCTTTTCGATCCACACGGGCAAGGTGAACTATTCACCAAGGATGACGATCACATGGCTCAGATCATCGAGCTGATGGGTGATTTTCCTGTTGAGGCGAAGATGGGAGGCAGGTATAGCAGAGAGCTGTTCGATCACACAGGTCAGTCCTTCCAATACGCTGTCGAATTGTTTCTTGATACCTTCTAGGTGCACTACGCTATATCAGAACTCTAAAGCCGTGGCCGCTGTACCGCGTGATGGTGGAAAAATACTTACTGTCGAATGCCACTGCTCTGCATCTCTGCGCATTCCTGGAGCCTATGCTCGCGGTTGATCAGCGAAAGCGCAAAGAAGCACGAGATATGATCGATCACGAATGGTTGCATGTCAAGGACGAGGAATGGGTGAGCGTGGATGAGTGGTAGCTACATCCACCATCGTCCAATGGCTAAAGCTACCAGGACAGATACTTCAGATACAGCCCCTATAGCGACCTCTTGATAGCTGTCATATTCGGATACTCTCACACATCTTGCATACATTCACCATGCATGCAAGCTTCACTTGGATCAGTAATTAGACATCCTGTGGCCAGTTCATCACTGTCACATAGTTTTTTAGTAGATGCACAGTCTAAGTACAGTGAGATATCCCTGGAGTGGTGGTGTATGATATATACACAATGGCACTACATATGGTGTACAGACCCAGCAGAAATAGGAGTGCATGGAGTAACACACTGAAAGCACTGTTTGACTTGTAAGTTGCTACTTTGGTCTGTATCTTTCATCTCATGGAACATAATACCAATTTGAAAATGCCTGTTCATCATATTAACTATTGTTTGCTCATTGTTCAAGTCACAGTAACATGTTTTTATATGCTTCACCTGACCTTTGAGTTTGTATGGCCAACAGATCTGAATTGCAAATCGGGAGAATACAAGTTCTTTGCTACTTCAACCACCAGTTGTAGGCCAATCCATTAATCCCTTGGGTCGTCGATGGATGCCGCTCTGAGCGCATTCACAAGGCCCGGAATATCCCTGTCATCGAGGTTTACTAAAGGTACAACAGTCTGCTGCACGACAGATTCGTTTATAGTTGGGTTCCGAACCGCTGATGGAGAATCTGATTATATATCAGCAATACAGTACTGCGGCGCGATGGAATGGTCGTCTCTGTACCTCGGGGGCTAGCTATGGCCATACGGCTGACCCTGGGAGTCATTTGCCTTTCAACAAACAGAGGAATCAGCTTGCCCACTTTGCAAGCACCACACACTGTCCAAGCAAAACATCATGACCACACAAGTAAATACTGTATTTGAGTACTGACTTACCACATTCATCTGGTCGTATAGACTTGGAGTATCTGCCATAGCTAAGAGCAGCTGGTCAGACAGTTCCAGTGGAATCACATCGTCCTTACATCTTCTCGCACTTCTCGCACTCTAATGAGTATGAGGTCAGAGGGAACAAGCACTACAGCAGGAACAAGCTCACTCCATTCATATGGATAGGATATTTCGTAATTATGCCGGGTCTGCTGCAATCAGTGTGGTCCCAGCTAAGTGTGGACTTCTTACAGAAATATGGATATCTGGATGCTTGTGCATCACTTTGTTTGCCCTGGTAGGGACTTTTTCGATATCAGACCAAATGAAGAAAATGGAATGATACTAACCATGCTTTGAAAAGTTGACCATGCCCCTCTCGGGGGTGATTATCAATTACCCAGCATGCTAAATGACACATCTCGTGAGACAAGGTATTTCGAATGCGTTCTAAAAATGCCCATTCAAATTGTCAGTGTAATCTGTTGCTCCAAAAACTCACCATCACAGTCCAAGATTTTGGACGCCAATTCAATCTTCGTGGTATGTGCCCCCTCACGCGAGCTATAGATGAAAGACAGTTAACACGGCTACGGTACTTGAAGGTGTGGTTCGCTCACCGATGCCAGCGTGCTCGGCCCGCGGTCGTCAGTAGGCGTTTGCTCCATTCCAGAGCGGTGTTCTTGGGGAGGCGCTCACCAAAAACATCTTTATTGAGTTCAGCGAACAGTTCGGCAGCATACTTCTGTAACCGATCCCGCTCCTTTTCCTTGCGCACCGAGCAACCTGTTTTTTTGGGAGGCGACTTCCGTGTAACCTGAGAACGTCCAGGAACAGCATTCTTTTTCGGAGAGTCGAGCAACGAGCTGCCCTTCGCAACATCTTGACCTACATCAATAGACAAGTTGTCAGTGAAACCACCCTCTGTACAGTAGAACGGAAGCAGACACTACATTTGGCAGGAGGGGTAATCTGAACTGGCCTCCGGGAGCCTGGGGGATCATTCCTAGACAGAAATGGGCAAACTGGAACAGTATTCCGCCAAGTACGTACAGCACAAGAATACAGTCCTTGTCGGAGTCTCTGTCGTCGCTTGTATCTGCGTGCAAAGGAATGAATCTCCCGGGAGGCGATCGTTGTCTCCCCGGGCCTGCGAGTCCTTTTTTTCGTGGCCATTTAACCAAAGGAGACAGCCTATCGGGAAAATCCGAGGAGTTGCTTGACGACTCGCTGTCGGTCAGCTCAATCACATCGTTGTCCCAGGTAGGACCTGAGTCTTGACGTTTACTTTCTCCTTGCGACGCAGACACGAACTTGCTGCAACCATTCATGGGAATCCATGGAGCAACACTGCGCTCTGTATTGAAATTCTCACCTTGGATGTGGTCGACAAAACCTATTGTTAATCAGTGAAGCACCGATACCGGGTTCTACCACGAAAATCACCTACACGTCGTCCTCAGAATCAGACGAAATCTCTATGATTTGGAGGGCGGGGCTGGTTTCAGCGGGAGACGACAGTCTATTTAGAGAGTCGCGGTTGGTTAAATATTAAAGGTAGGAGCTACCTCGACTTGTCGTCTTCCTTGTTTGACACCATGGCAATGGAATGGGATGCGCCTCCCTTACAGTTGCATCGCGCTGGTACGCGTCCAAGCAACAGGCACGTGCATGTCAAACGTAATCACGTGATAAATATCTAGTCATGTGCGATCGGCGGCTTTGGGATACCATTGCCCGCCTAGCTCAATCGGATAGAGCGTCAGACTTTTACGATTGTGCGAGTCGTGCAAGGCGGTGATCTGAAGGCTGCGAGTTCGACCCTCGCGGTGGGCTATGTACTTTTTCTTCTTCCTTCAAGGATTTTTAGGAGCTAAAATAAGATTTAAAGCTAATAAAGCAAACGCTAAAACTCATGCGTGTAAGCCGTCCATCTACATTCCACCTTCTACGTTCCACCTCCCGCCGACCCCACCTGAGACGTCATCGATGACGTCACCTAGCTACTACGCCATCAGACCCAATACATATATATAGTCGCATCCCTTGTCCTTGCTCGACATCATATAGATTCCTTGTGTGCGTTCTGTCTGTCCGTCCGAGTGTTCCCCCCCTTCGCGGCGGGTTCCAATGTGGTCTTGATAACCAACAGTAATCAATGTTCATACTGTTCTATCCGTTGGACTAAAGATGCTCTTAAGCTAACAACATATTTTTTGAATTGTTGTTCGCCAATGCTGGCAAGACCACCGCCAAGGAAAAAGAAACGCTTGAAAACTTATAGCCCACCGCGAGGGTCGAACTCGCAGCCTTCAGATTGCCTAGTCTAAGAGTCTGACGCTCTATCCGATTGAGCTAGGCGGGCGGTTGAAATTTGCGATCGAGATAAGTATATATATATCATTGTCCACTGGCGGGATAACAGTGCTACTGTAACAGTCAGAACAACAACTACATATGTACAATGAACATTCGAGTGTCATACCCCGACTCTGTGCATGAATGAGCTAAGAGGTCGCCATCTAATCGCGCCAAACTCACCTATGAACGACCTTCTTTTGCCCGCTGAACCTGATGATTTCTCTCTTTTCCAAGATATATAATGTACGTTCGAGAGCGTGATTTGAATAGCCTTGCTGCGTGACGAATTCCCTAACGAGGCTCTGGTAGCTCGTACTCCACCCTACCGGCAACCGTCTCCGGAGCTCCTTCTCTATGCGGCTCATCTCTTCGTTAAGCTCACCTCGAGACATCCCGTCAACAGAACCCGCCGACACCGCATCCATAGTCGAGAATTTGAACAGACGTATCGCCTCTTCAACGTGGTAATTCTGTACGGTGGGCGACAGAGTTATTCTCGCCAGTGACTCGGATATTCTGATGATGGCTTCTAGTTGGCTAAATATACTGTCATCAGCTACGAAGGCGATGAATCATCGTTGAACAAACCGAATGGTTATTGGTATTGAACTTCGCTCGTCGTTGTCTCGCTCGACCTGCTGAACTTGCTTTCTCAGGCTGACAAAGTGGCTGCTCAACATTTCCTGAGCATCTTGTGAAAGACGGGGGGCACATTTGCTATAAGGTATGTTGAGAGCAGTAACTCTTGACCGGGAGACAAAACATGCCTTTTGCAGTACGCAATATATCGCTTCATCTTATCGATGTCGATCTCACCAACAACTTCACCATTCTCGCCGTTCTGATTTGGTCTGTTCATGTGGATGTTCATGACATGCTTGGCAATCATCTTCCGGGGAGGATAAGAAAGTGACTAGGAATAAGATGGATCAACAAACCCGATCACGCTGTTCATTATGTTCATCTTTGACTATGAATATCATGTCAAACCGAGACAAAATGGTAGTCTGAAAATCAATGTTCTGCCCAAAAAATAAAGTCAATCAACCAGGGTCAACACGAACGACAGGTTCACCTCGCCTGGACTCCGTCCTTCATCATACCTACCCCACACTGGATTTGCTGCCGCAAGGACACTCGTCCTGGAATTCAGCACCGTAGTAATACCGGCCTTTGCTATGGAGATGGTTTGCTGTTCCATAGCTTCATGGATAGCAACTCGGTCCTCGTCACGCATCTTGTCGAACTCGTCGATACACACAACACCAGTGTCAGCAAGAACCATCGCGCCTCCTTCGAGGTAAAATTCGCGCTAACAAGACTATAAGTATCATATAATATATTTCTCAAAGACGCTCACTGAAACTGCGTCACGTTGTACCGAGGCTGTCAGACCTGCTGCACTTGAGCCCTTGCCTGACGTGTACACAGCAATTGGAGCAACCTGTAAACGCCCATGAAACAATAGCTAGTGCATATGGAGCGGGTCCTACCTTCTCCACAAATTTGAGCAACTGGCTTTTAGCTGTACCGGGATCCCCAAGTAGTAATACATTGATATCTCCCCTTAATCGCATACCATCAGGCAATACTTTCTTCGAGCCTCCAAACAAGAGGCACGCAATTGCCTTTTTGATATCTGAGCATCATAAGCGATGTATCACTACTCTGCAAGACGGGAACAAACCTAGGCAACCATAAATACTTGGCGCCACACTCTTCGCGAAGCGTTCATAGAAACCCTCGCTTCGTGCCATCTCGGCGAAATCTTCCTCCTCTTCGGGAGTAAACTGCACTCCAAAGGGGTTTGAGGCACCACCACTTGCAGATGGAGACGATAACTCAATATGAACCAGCCGAAGATATGGCTGTCGGAGGGCAGCCGGTCCTGCGGATTTCTACGCTGGACCTCAGTGGTGCGGGAGACAAGAGGAAACCGTCAGAAACTCACGTTTTTTGCCGAATTGAATGTTGAATAGATCCCTGTCGCGACTATGCGTGAGCCAGGGACAACTCTTCCCGTAAGATATCTATCGGCTGATAGGAGAATGTGCCGAGGGAGCTCCCCAACTGGTACCATATCTGGTGCCTCTTGAAGCTTGAATGTTTGTTGATCCACGAAACTAGACTTTGAATGAACAATGGTGTAGGGATCCAGTGGGCAATCTTTCTTTTGATTCTCCAACTCAGGAGCGTCGCAGACCCTTGGAAGACCTCTGTCAGAACCGCTACCAAGACCGCCAAGACCACTAGGAGGATATATGATCTTCGTCGATTTACACGCCCGACATTGGAGGTGGAGCTTCGTAGACCTAGACGAGAGGACAGAGGCCGAAATGACGATCCCCGGTATACGAACCAGTTTATTCATTGTGTCCGCGGTAAGGTCACGGAATCGTCGCAAGCTTAATCCGGATTGAATAGTTATTTGGATCTTGGGAATGGATTGGAGAGCAGCTTCGGCTCGTTCGTCAGACGCGCTTGCCAGAGGGAAAAGGATCGACCTGGCTGCTTTGGTGGCTGCATTCTCAAACTTTGGGAACCATGAGCAAAAAAAGGTTGTGCAACCATGAAGAGCGACCCACCAGGAGAAGAATATCTGCTGGTCGATCTTGAATCGTGTGTGCAAGTTCATCATTGTACAAGCTAAGGTGGCGAAGGTCTATTTCCAGTTGGTACTGCTTCAGAAGAAGGTTTCCACGTAGATTATCTCTACAGGCGATCAGATACCTAATGAGATATGACTCAAAAAGGAGGGGGGCAAACCTGTATATAAAATTACCGCCCACTCGGTACTGCAGCAGGAAATCGAGCAGGTATTTTTCCGTTTGCGAAGGGGTGTCCGTTGTGGTTGGAGCAGAGGATAGATCATGGACATTGACGGTGAATATCCGATTGGCATCAAAGCCAGACATGGTGCGAGTCAGTCAACTTGTCAAGTCATGGCAGGGGTACGCGTGCGCGACTGTGTCAGTTCAGGGTAGGTCCTTTCGCGTCTGGCGACATTGTCTTGTGGCTTATCTGGGTCTGAATCTCGTATTCCCGTTTAGCTCAGTTGGTAGAGCGCGTCACTAGTAATGACGAGGTCAGTCGTTCGAGTCGGCTAATGGGAACGTTTTTGACTGCTCTGCCTTTCTTGGCACGAAGACCACAAGAAACATAAGCTCGATCCTCCTTGCAGAGGGCCAACATGATGCCAATGGACATCGACGAACCTTCGGTCGTTCTCCCAACGACTACTACGTCCAGTCTTTCTCTTTTACTGTATGTCAAAACCTCCCCTTCAACATATCAATCCTCACTGTGCATACAGTCACCCCCTCCCAATTCTAAACATTTCTGAGCACCTCACGCGATTGAAACTCCAGACGAGGTCGCATCTGCCATTTGGTATGCTTTCTTCCTCGATTGGCCACCACCCAGAGTACAGACTGTAAGTAGTGCTTGGCGCATTGCTCGGCACACAGAATGGTCGAGAGGTCGAGATCGTCAACACGTTCGAACTGGCAGTAGAGAATGGACGTGAGGGCATGGTTGATCATGGCTTTCTAGTGCAGCGACGGGATCAATGTAGGTCGCTTTACTTGGAGCGTTCTCTGCTTCACACGACTGCGTAGATAAACAAGTCTTCCCGTCCTTGGAATTCATTGGATGGTACACTGTGGCACCCACACTCACTTCCCGCCATATAGCGCTTCAGGATCAGGTCCGCTCGAGTCGCTATACCCTGTCTCTCCCAGTTAATAGTTCGCTTCACAGTTCACAGGGTACTGCTCCACACCGTTGCTCCTCCTACTTCAACCCTCTTCATCTGTGTCTACCTCCTCTGATATCACTGGTCAAACCCTTCCTTTCAAGGCTTATGAGCCTTCTGTGGAGATTAGGGACAAGAAGACGAGATCCGTGTTTATTGAGGCTCCATACAAAGTCGAAACAGGAGAGGCAGAGAGGATCGCTGTCGACTGGACTGCGAAGGGTGGAGCGGGGAGCACCAGTCGTCAGTATCTGGCTACCTTGACGCTTCATAATACCAGGCTAATACTATTTAGTGGAATCTCATTTGCAGGCACAAAGAGCTGCAGTCAAGATGCTTCACGAACGGATTTTGGTACTCGTACAGTATGTCACAAACGTGATTGCAGGTGACTGTTCATTGCTAGTCTTTCTCACAATCTGAATAATGGATTATACCCAGGCCAAGTTCCCAAGAATCACGCGATCCTTCGATCGATTTCTGCTTTGGTTGCATCTCTTCCTGCGAGTGAAAACAAGGGTTTTCGCGAGGAATTCGATACGGTAAGTCTGGCCCCGATTGATGGTCCTTTTGAGTCGGTCGTTATGTCTCGATTCGGGCTCCTCCTGACGCCGGTCGACGACGTCCTCCCAGGAATATGAAGATGTACAACTCACGGCTTTCTTATCTGCACTAACGAAATCAACGAACGCATTGAATGACGTGCGCGGTGTTCGTTAGCTGGGATGAACTTTAGATCTGACGAATCACCCCTAGTTGGTTGATAAACACCTCGTCCTGAATGGTGCCCCACGAGATGAACGGGCCATGGGACCTGGTCCAAGGAGGCGTATGGGTAGGCAAGGAGGCATGCTTGGGGATTGGGCAATGCACTCTTAGACCGGAAATAAAATGTAGCATCGATCCACGGCGACGCCTCCTATGCACAGGCTTGGGCAACTTGACCGCACATCGGGGGCCAGCGCGTTTCAGAGTATGTGCGATATTGTCTATTTTCCGTCGGGACAGTCGTCACCGCAATACTAGCCTCCTCGTCTGGCAGGTCGTTCAACATTACTATGGTATACATTATCGGCCGTGGAATGTGTACGTGCCAACATTGCATTCATAGTTCTGAGTAACCGAAGAAGTGCTGGAATGAATGCACCCGGCTGGCAAACATGGTCACGCGATCCAGCACACGATGTGGAAGACCAAGATATCAGGCAGAGGGATACAGGCTACAACACGCTAAGCACCAACTGCTTCCATCGCTGGTAGGTATCCCTCCTTGAGACTTCTTTCAAGTCTTCTGATCTCCTCAGTCGAGGTCGCTTTTGCAATGGCCTGCTTAACTCTCTCTGCTTCTTCCTTTGACATCAATCGTCCAGCTTTGCCGACGAGTGGTAGTGACTTAGGCTCGTCAATCGTAATGGCAACTTTCGTGCTTTGTTTTGAAACGGTCGTAGATATTGTTGTTGCCAGTGCGGTGGGTAGACCTTCTGCAGTGAGAAACAGCGACCTGCCTGCTTGCCGCTCCTACATGGTTTGGAAGCGTTCGAACTGTATCGAGGGCCAACGCGAAGACGATTTCTGGCGCACCTTATCCCGGATTCGCTGAAAATCCAGAACTCTCAGCGGTGGTATTCTCCATGCAAGCCATTCGCGATACCATTTCTTCTCTCGTACGGGATTCCCAATCAAGGATAGGTACTTGAGATTTTTTAGTTCTTTGAGAGGCTCGAGATCTCCGAGCTCAGAGATGTTGTTTGCAGTAAGAATAAGGGTGGTGAGATTAGGGGCTGATAAGTTGATAGACGGGGAGATTGATGAGACACGGTTGTTGGCGAGCAGCAGTGAACGTAGACGTTTGAGGAGGGGCAGGTTCCCGAGCGTAGTAATGGAATTATCCGTCAAATCTATCGCATCATGCTGGTCCTGAGTTGGAGTGCAGAGTCTGATGAGATTGCGAGGGACTCGATGGGTGGATCAGACGACACATGCCTTGGTGACACCCAAGTTTTCGATAGTTGGGATTTTGTATCCTTGGTGGGGCCATCAGTGAGATGTATGATACACAACTCTTTGGTAGACTGACCACGAAGATCGAGCTGGCGCTCTCTGACGGGATTTATCGCAGAAGGTGCTTGGGCGAGTAGCTCTGGGGTGAGCTTGACCATGGCTGATGCGGAGGCTGTTTCGGACTCAGACGAAAACGAGGCAAATCGAACGACGTCGACTGCGACGGCGCGCTCACCACTTCCTCCTCCAATAATGAAACCTGTATACCAGAGACTGAACCTGTTCGTACGCGTCCTTGTCTTCGCCTTATAGTGTCCTCACACACCTCCAGATTTATTGTTGCCCAGGATGCCTACACCTTTGCTCCCGTGGAACCGCTCGGGGCACAGTCCCTCACCATACACAGGTCCACTGGAGACATAGTCCTCAACCGTGAGTTTTCCTAATCTCGCGATGCGCTTTTTCTTATTCATACCCGGAATACTCAGCACCAAACGCGCCAGCACCCCCTGCTACTTCGAGGTATGAAAAGACGGTGTACGGGATACTCGGGATGATCTCCTTGGCATTGTGTACGTTCCCAGTGTTTTATCCTTGCTTGCAAGGGACCCATCTTCAGCAACAGCCGAGTACATCATCGTCCTGACCGGCCGCGAGCACCGAGTGCGCTTCATGGGACATGACATATACCGTGCCGCAGACTTCGATATCCTTCCCCTCAATCCAAACGTCTCTGCCCAGAATGCACCACATCCTGTCGAGGGACATCTGCTGGCACTCGTACGGTCTCATTTACTCAGTGGCAACTTTTTGTTTAGCTATGGATGGGATGTGTCTACACGGTTGCAAGCACAGTGGGCAGAGAGGAAGAACGGCGACGAAAGGTCTCTTTGGGAACGGGTAAGTGAATAAACGAGTCAACTTTCCCTTGTCTGATGGCTTCCAAGGCGGATGACAGGTTTTTCTGGAACAAGTGCGCGCATCATGTTATCCCTTCAGCAGAACTTTGACAATGCCCCTAGGTTTTTGCAGTCCAGGTTGATCGACACCGACATCGTACAAGATGTGAGCGAACAATCATCCGTCCTCGTGGCATCTCTAACGTCGGAATACGAGCAGCTCAGCCCCTACATCCTTCCTATTGTATACGGCAGTAGGTTTTCAGTGACAGACGTGTCATGCATTTGTATTGACACCAGTAACTAGCCTTCGATGTCCGCACTAGCTATGTTCATGGGCATCGGCTCCAGCTATGCCTCATCAGCCGGAGGTCACGGTATCGCGCAGGAACTCGATACTTTCGCAGGGGTGTAGACCGGGATGGGCACGTTGCAAATTTTAACGAAACAGAACAGATACTTCTTGTCGAAGAACAAGCAGCGGGCCGTATATCCAACGTTGAAACGTTTTCGCACCAATTTAGTTTTACCCAGATCCGAGGGAGTGTTCCCGTGTTTTGGGCTGAGGTCAACACGCTGAGGTACAAGCCTGATTTGCAAGTGATGGACCTACAAGATGCCGTAAGTAACCCGATTTTCAGAAGGTGATAAAATACTCAAGATCCTTAAAGGTCGATGCCCTGCGTCGTCACCTACAGGAACAAGTTTCGATCTATGGCGAACAAAGCTTGGTCAATTTAGTCGACCAAAATGGGTACGAGCAACCGGTCAAAGATGCATATGAGCGCATTTTTAATCAAGTATGCTATCCATGGTCGCGTTTATCGTACTCCTCATAAATTGTTACAGGTTGAGGTAGCAGGTGTCAAGTACCAATATTTCGATTTCCATAATGAATGCAAGAATATGCGTTGGGATCGTATCAATATCCTCGTTGGGAAGATGCAAGAAGACCTTTCGAAGCAGGGGTACGATTTTTTTATTGGTACAAATTGTCCTTCTCAAGCGCCTTCAAGCTATTTCCATCTCAACATGTCCCGACCTGATCCTGTGAAGATTCAGAGAGGAGTAGTTCGTACAAACTGCATGGACAGCTTAGATCGCACGAACGTTGTACAAGCAACGTTAGCAAAGTGGACATTAAATCACCAGCTCAGAATGCTTGGTATACTCGCTGAAGGTGAAGAACTAGGTGATTTCCAGACCTTGGGCAGGGATTTTCGAGAGTGTAAGAATCCGTCCTACCCTCAAGTATTACCTGACGACGTGCATGGATAGTATGGGCCGATCATGGTAATTTGATCGCGAAAGCCTATGCTGGTTCTGGTGCCCTGAAGACAGACTTCACAAGAACAAACAAGCGAACAAAGATGGGTATACTTGGGGATGGGTACAAAAGTGTAATGCGATACGTCAGAAACAACTACTTTGATGGCGCAAGACAGGACGGCTTCGACCTTGTGACTGGAGCATGGACTCCCCAGAAGAATCCGATCACAGCCATTTCCTTGTTGGCAGATACCCGACCGTTGGTCATTCGCTCGGTGAGTGCTATGCGTTTAGAGAACTGATCCGACCGCTTATTCATGTCAAGGTTCCGTACATTATGTCTTTTTCGCTGTTCATGATTTGTGCTGGCCTCACACTGCCTAGAACTTCGGGTGAGTTGTGAACACGCTGAGGGTTCAAGGTTTGACTCTTTAGGCGCAGACTACTCTCTCTTCTACTATTTCATGCTTTGGCTGATGGTTGCGGTCTCCGCGATTATATTCATTATGATCTACGGTATCGAATACGTCTCCTGGCCAAGGCTGATACCGCCCACGGACGTTATTTACTATGAAGGACCGGGATTCCGCTCTGCACACCATGGCAAAGGCTTGAAGGGCTCATTCGCTCAGAGATTTGGTTTATCAGGGAAGGTTTTCTCCGCGAATGCGGTCCCGACAACGAGGAAAAGGACGCTGACTGTGAGCAAGATGGAGGAGATCGAGATGGGAAACAAGCAAAGGGTAGATTAGGTCAAGAAATTGCTCAGCGCTGTCATTCTTGAACCTTATTACCCAATTTGGGCGTGTGACCAGAAACACTAGAGCGGAGTTTGGACAAGTGCAAAACTTGTACAGCCCATTGAGTCCATATTGCGGCCCACTCCTCGTTGCAACAAAATGTCCGGAAAAAAACGCGCTTCTCCTGGCACCGACATCGAAAAAAACCCTCTCGAGAGCGTTGAGCTCAGCGATGAGGATGCCCAAAAACTGCAAGGTGTCCAAAAGCAGATTGAACGTGCGGAACTACTCCTGGGTAGGTTGCATCTTCGCCCAGAGTGTCGAGATTCATTGGGGATTGACTTTACCTTAGAGCGTCGTGGATATGAGACGCTCCGCCCTGTTTACGAGAAACGACGTGAAGTGGTCAAAGCGATCCCAAAGTTTTGGCCTATTGCGTTGATGAACCATCCCTTGGTTGGCTTCCAAGCTCAACATAATACTGATCGCATTGCCTTGAGTTACTTGGAGGATTTATGGGTCGAACGCGATACCAGGGAGCCGAGATGCTTCACCATCGAGTTTGTAAGTTTTTTTTTTTGCTGCGTTCCGTGTCACAGTACTCACCCACGGCGTAGCATTTCAAATCAAACCCATACTTCACCGACTCTGTCCTGAAAAAAAAGTACAAGTATAATCCGTCACCCGATGCTGCCGGAGAGCAGCCTGACGAGGATGGTTTAACACCCTCGATGCTTTCTTTCGTGTGGGCTCGGGATGTAAAGCCCTCGGTATGAATACACGCTACTATCCTTGAGATTCGTCTCATCATCCTCACTCAGGCCACTGAAATCAACTGGAAAGATCCTGAGAAAGCGTTGACAAAATTGCATCCCCGTGTCGAAGAAGAAGACGTAGAAGAAGCTGAGATGCCCGCTGAGGCTGGCAGTTTCTTTAACTTCTTCGAAGTTTCCTCGGATCCATTCGATGTAAGTTGGTTTACGAAACGTATGTGTGGTAGGTTTCATCTGAGTGTGTTTATAGATCGGAACTACCATTGCCAACGACGTCTTCGTTGAAGCTACCGACTACTTCCTCGGAAATGTTCCATCAGATGACATTGATTCTGAGGACGAGGAAAGCGATGATGACGACGACGATGACGACGACGACAAAGATAAGGAAATTGACTTAGAAAAGCCCAGATCTAAAAGGCAGAAAAGGGATTGAATGTGCGCCCGGCAGCATTTGCACCCATCACATATACATATTCGACACTTATTTATTGTCTTGATATCGTCTGCTTTGACCAGAGTGGGTTGAGATACCGTAGTTGGAATCGATATCGATGTGCGGAAGCCAGGTGTAAAAGTACCACTGTCCTCTGGCACACCAAATGAGACCGCTCCAGACGACAGCACCCTTCATCCCCTGTATTCATGGAGGACAGGTGGTATTTCGACAGTCAAAATGATTTCTTTCCTCGTCCTATGCGCTCATACTG
Organism: Pulveroboletus frians; assembly: GCA_038089395.1. Lineage (NCBI taxonomy): Eukaryota > Fungi > Basidiomycota > Agaricomycetes > Boletales > Boletaceae > Pulveroboletus > Pulveroboletus frians. The sequence continues at coordinate 189,147 of JBBPKT010000001.1, forward strand.
AAGAAGTAATACATCTCGGTGGACCTGGCCAAAGAATCGAGCGATGTTGCTAAATGCTGGCCGCCAACTCACCCCACGACTCTTTGGACAAGAAGAGGAAGGGAAGTTGGCCCCTCTCCTACAACCCTAGGCCGCATGACAAACGTCTGGAAACTTTCGATATCGCACTGACACGTAAACGAGAATTGGCGCAAGAGAACGACCGTCAGGGCCTATGGAGATGCTCAACCCACGTTACGAAGATTCTGCCTCCATACTCACTTTGATTTCAGCAGCCGCGAAATTCCTGCCCAGACAACTTCGCGGACTGGAACTATGATCAACGAGTTAAGGAGCACTGCAATGGGTCCACTTACCCGAGACTGAACGCGAACAAGTCGCGATTGTTGTTTCGATTATCGCGTTGCAACCACCGCTCCGGACGGAAGACATCAGCGTCGGGCCCCCATGTAGATTTATCCATCTGAATGACATTAACCGGCATTGACAAGACGGTCCCCTTTGGTATAATAAGGTGAGAATCAGTGGTGCCAGGCAAGGGTTTGGATAAGGGAACAGTCGTGATCTCGGAAGCCTGGGGTCATCTTTAGTTATTAAGAAGGAAAAAAACAGAGATTGAGGTACCTGATGGTGGTTTTCCAATATGGGGGGATGCATGCGTAAGGTTTCCATGAAGAACGCGTGCAGGAGAGGGAAGTCGTTATTCAGTGCATCGTATGATGGATCGCGTGCAGTGGACACCTCATTTCGGATAGCTTCTTGTCTTTCGGGATCCATGGCCAACTCATAAAAGAGCCACTATGAACGGTCAGGTTGCAAAACGTCACTTCGACGACAGGCCCTGCTTACCGCGATCGTAGCGGACACGGGTTCGTAGCCCGCAGAGATGATTGTCCGCATTTGTGCTGCCACTTGTTCATCATCCAAATAGGGTGTAACAGCTGATCTATCTTCCTTTACTGATTGTAATTAGCAGGGGTCAAAAATAACACCTTGAGACGCACGCATTAAGGACATTAATGACTTGCTGTCTGGGTCGTTGCTGATCTTTGCGTCGTTCAGGATGATCATAGCCAGTTCGCCAAGTTCCTTGTGAGTCTTACGAATGAGTTTTCCTTTCTTACCAAAGTGCAAGATCCATGGGGCCAACCAGAAGAGGGCGCGCATATAAAATGTCCACCGCGTCTTCTCGTGGTTCGTCAGATCATCCAGAGCATCTATTAGAACATGCGGTTGGCCGTTTAGGCACTCGAAATCGTGCGAGAATACAGCTCGCCCGATAGTATCAAGCCTATACATGTAAGCATTCTGCCAGGAGGTTGACTGGCGCACATACGCAAATCGGCCAGCCCAATTGGTCACTTCGATCGTGACTTCGGCGGTTTGAGAGTCATCGAAGATCCTTTGCCATTGTGTAGCCATCTCCAGCAAAAATTGTACTTTATCGAAGTATCAAACTGATAGGACTCACTTTTGTAGCATTCTCATAGAACAATGCCGTCAAGTGCCTCACAGATTGGGGGCTGAGACATTGGTCAAGTCCGGATGGAGTCTACGGTCTCATTATCGAGTTACCTCAATGCGGGGGCAACGGTCCTGCGCTGTCTCTCATGCGCCTCTTTCCCTACGGAGAGAAGATCAGGATGGATGAAATTATGGTAGGGAAGGATATCACCTTCTACCCAAAGAATGCCTTTACCAAGCAATAGTTGGAACCATGCTCTGACGCCATTGGGCTTGGGGAATTGATATGTTCCATCCCCCAGGATGTGAGTGATAGCACATGAGTCGGTGATAGATAACATCTGGTGCTTTGGAGGACTATCTCAATAGAACGGGCATGACGTATGGAACGACGAACCCCAAATGCACCGGAAAACCGCACAACATTACCAAACTTGCGATGCCATTCTACATAGTGCACACCGGCGGAGCCATGGTAAAGAATCTGCTCTTCCCCCCACAGCCACGAGTGGGACTTGGGACCTGGGATATGCCGCAGGACAAGAATGGCGGAGATTCTGAGGTGAATAACGCGTAAAAGATACGCAAGGCCCAAGGCAGGCGCAATATGAAGCGCGGATACCATCTGGGCATTATGGGGGGTATCATTGACGGGCGTGTCTTATACGCGTTCATGGCTGTACGTGGATGAGTGACGTGGTCGTCCAAAGTGGTAAAGCGAACAGACGTCGCACTTCAAAGTCAACACAGATACTCTTCATTGGTACGGCCATGTCAACTCTCCATCAGGAGCCACCCTCGAAGCCTCATCTCCCCAGCCTCCGCCACCGGCCCAACCTCAACGTAGAAGATCAGACAAACGCGCGTAGTTCCGAGACACCGGCTGCGTCCACTCTGGACAGTATTCACATTTCCCCGCGTGCTCCGACCATGGCACGACACCCAAGACGAGCCTCGGATGCGGGCGAACTCGATGAGATCCAGCTCTCTCTTTTGTCCCAGGAGCGCGACCCGACACACGATGACGACGACCGGGTCTTGTCCACCGACGCTCACAAAAAAACCAAGACCCTGTCCGTCAGAGACAGAAAGGCCATGTCATTACTCATCGTTCTTTGTCCGTCCGCTCCCTCCTATCGTCTCGCTTCTCTCGCTCACCCCTCTCAGACCTCATTCAAGGTATTCCAGTAAGTGAGGCATGACTCTGCCGAAGCCATGCTAATTCCGAGAACCCGTAGTTGGGCCTTGCGCTAGGTATGTATATCTTTCCCTCTCAACCCACCGTCTAACCCTCAGCACTCGAGGCTCCATACCGTTCATTCTACGAGACCATCTATCTTATTCCCAGCTTGGAATGTTTGCCCTCTCCAGCTATCCATATTCTCTCAAGTTGCTATGGTCGCCCATCGTCGACTCTACTTTCTTTTCCTCCGTCGGTCGGCGCAAATCATGGATCATTCCAATGCAGCTCATAATTGGTTTCATGATGTTCTACATTTCGAGAAATGTCGAGAGATTATTTGAGCACGTTAGTTCTTTGCTTGTTTCGTCCCTTTCTAAGCTTAAGCATGGCAGCCGGGAGACAATATATGCGAACTCACATTCGCATTTACCTCCCTTGTTTTCTTCTCCGCAACGCAGGGTATGTGTCTTTGGCCCCCGTGATTAGTTGGCCAACATTTCTCTCTGCGACAGACATTGCTGTAGACGGCTGGGCTTTGACTCTCTTATCTCAGGAAAACCTGTCTTTCGCATCTACTTGCCAGACAATCGGCCTAAATACAGGCTTTTTTGCATCGTTCACTATATTCCTCGCTCTCAACAGCGAAGCATTCTCGTAGGACAAACTTTCTCTGGCATGCTATCCGCTCACGTCCCTCTACAGTCAAAAATGGGGAATACCCCGTTTGACCATGAGTACATACTTGCAGTCCTGCAGCCTCTTGTGTTTCGGCGTCACCTTCTGGCTCGTTTTTTTCGAGAAGGAGGTGTGTAACCACAGATATTTGTGTGCCAGGCATTCATCCCGATATAGAGGGCCGAGTCGCTTGATGGTTCCGAAATGACCGTCTCATCAGTTTACAAGACCATCTGGGACATTTGCAAATTAAAACGTAGGTATTGGCAAATTTGCAAGTGGTCGGCATCCTTTATGTGTTACCCGTGCAGATGTACAAGCCCTCCTCCTCATGCACTGTTTTGCCAAAATCGGTTTCCAGGCCAATGAGTCGGTCACAAATCTGAAGATGATCGAAAAGGGGTTGGGGCGTGAAGATCTCGCCATCGTGGTTCTCATAGACTTTCCGTTTCAGATTCTGGGTGGCTGGCTTGCTGCCAAATGGTCAAGTGGCGACAAGCCATTACGCCCATGGATATGGGCATTTTGGCCACGACTAGGTTTTGCTTTGATATCCACGTTGATTGTCTATTGGTTTCCAACCCCACCGCTATCGTATGGGTTCTTTACGTACCTGGTGATACACACCGTTCTGCAGGGATTTGCATCGTGAGTGTCACTCCGTGATATAAAGTTCTCTTTATCTTATCGATTGGTTAGTACCATTCAATTCGTAGGCATCTCGGCCTTCCACACGAGGATCTCCGACCCTCTGATCGGAGGAACGTACATGACGGTGAGCATGAGGGATGCTTTTCTGCAGTTTCCGCAAAGTTCTGATCTTTACAGCTCCTTAATACGTTCACGAATCTGGGAGGTACTTGGCCAAAGTATTTTGTCCTCAAAGGTTGGTCTACCACCCCCAGATGGCGCGCGGCTGACTGTTCGCAAGGCGTGGATTATTTTAGTGAGGCATATTGTAGAGTCAAGGACGCAGACACGGAGTTGCTCGTGAAAGGTGCGAGGCATGCGCTCCTAGACGTGGGAGGCTAACGTGCGCACCAGCTGCTGAATGTGTGTCGGAGCGAGGCAAGGAACTGTGTGCTGACATTAATGGGGAGTGTGTGACCGAGCGGGACGGGTACTACAGTGTCTCGGCCATTTGCCTGGTTTTCGGGGTGATCTTTCTGGTTGGATACATCGTTCCGACCGCGCGCAAGTTGCAAGGTGAGCCAGCGTCGTCGTGTCTGGGATGTTGACTGAGCCTGGGGCAGCGCTGCCGGTACATCGATGGCGGATAGGTGGCGAGTGAGCCTGCCCTAAATTGGTGGAGGCATGTCTGGGGTAGTTGTAATTGAGCGCGAGTTTACTTTGGATTTTTCTTCGAGTACACCAACGAGCCCGTCCTTGTGCAAAATGACCACGACAACGATGCACTTTGGTCCAGAGTGGATGCGTGCAAAGCCTCAAACCCCCGCCCGTCAGCACCCGCCGCCCTCTCCACCACCACAGGCCTCACAGCAGCTCGGCGCATTTACCTACTCTGCTCTCGTCGCCCCAGTGACACACGAACCCGACCAACGCGACAATTCTCGCCCGTTCAGGTATTCTAAAGACGAGATGCTTAGGATCTATAAAGAGGGCGGCGGACAGGGTGGTCTGAATATCGAAGTGGAACGCTGGGACGGTATCGTCCGTGACGTTGGCAGCGAGCCAATCGGTCTTCGTGACATGAGCGACACGGAAAAGAAGGTCAGACAACCGTCAACCATCATTCCTGTTTTACTTGCTCACATGAGGCATCCAGCTTTTCGCTGGGCCTCTTAATTCCGAACTTCGTCGCCGCCAGTCGACGGATATAATAAACACGTTGTCTTCGTCCCCCGATAGACAACGCTTGGGCACTCCAAACTCGACAGCTAACAACACTATGCGTTATGGCCCTTTTCTGGTAAGGAGAAGAGATAGTACAGGTGAGTCCAGCGAGTTAGTTACTACCCTATCACTATTGACATGTATTACTCAAAGATCAACCCCCACTTTCTCTGCCTCGTAAACTATCCCTTTCAAATACCCAAGGTGGCTCATTGACGTCACCTCGAGACACACTTCCTTCACCTCGCAACAGGATGGGGGCCTTTGCCTCTGGTTTCGACGGAGTTCTTAACAACGGTGATTCTTGGTCGAGGAAACGGTCTTCTGCAGGCGTGTCCGGAACCAGTGGCGGTATACCAGCACGAGAAGGGAGGGAAGAGGATGCTCGGCGTTCAGACATCAAGGAAGAGGAGGAAAGCATGGAACATCACTCAACCGATACTCCCGATAGTGATCCAGCCGCTGTTATGGGTCAATCGTCTTACCCTGGTCCCGATGTGTCTCCCTCAGACGCGGTACAGGACGGCCAAATCTCTGCGTCGGAGCCCGATCCAGTTGGCCAAAGCGTAGCAAGTACGAGTTTGGAAACAAGGAATCGGCCTAACTCAAACCCACGGGCCCTTTCCATGACAAATTCACTCGCTTCTGGTCCTCCTGGTCTGACTGATCCTGCAAATGTTGAATGGTCATACCTGGACCCGCAAGGCCAGGTGCAAGGTAAGTATACTTCAAAGTCAAATAATTGTACCATGATTAACTTATATATAACACAGGCCCCTTCCGAGCTGATTTGATGCAGAAATGGTTTGATGAGGGTTACTTCGCCCCTGACTTACTCATGAAGCGCGCACTCATCGATGCAGATTGGATCGCTGTCGGAACGCTCGAAAGGCGTGCGGCCGGAGGAAGGGTATTCCTTTCTCAGAACCCCAACGGTCCGCCGGGCCTTGCTATTCATGCAGAGTCCCCGAAGAGCTACTCTCCGGTCCACGAACAAAACATATTTAATGGATATCAGCCTGTTCCAACCCGGACCTTACGGTCTACTTTAGATTCATACCTAAATAGCGCCTCCCCTGTCGAATCACCTTCATCGTCCCTCGGTGGCGGCAGATTTGAAAGTGGCTCTCCGGATCCATCTGGATATGGTAGCAGAGCAGGAAGCAACCTGTACTCTAGCGATCCCAGCTTTGGAGTTCGTGCCTTTGGAGGGCGGGAAACGGCGTTTCAAGATCCCATTACAGATGCACGAGGCCCTAACAACAATTCCCTGGGAAGAGTGCCCACCATCGACACGTTTAATACTTACAGTGGAGGCGGAGATAGCTTTCCCTGGTCGACCGGGTCAGGGCAAATCAACCAAGGTTTCGATGACAATGAACATCATCCATACCCTGATGGATTTAATGCAATGGGATCTGGCGCAATAGGGAACCCCTTACCAGTCAGTCACATTCACAACCCTAAACAGGAGCATTTTAGCGACACAACGTACGGTGGTATGGGTGTTCTGAGCAGCCATCATGACTCCCCCGTTGCACGCCAATCGTCTGATATCAATGGAATGTCGTTCCATGGTAATTTGATTAACAATGTCGCTTCTCAGTTCGGTGCACCAACAACGTTCTCGCAGTCTCCCTCTCTTCCATATACAGCACCACAGCATCGCCAGTCATCAACATTTGGGGATCTGTTGCCACAAACCTCGGAGGCTGTTAGCGTCACTCAAATGCCGACTTCCGCTGTGCAGCCGAATAATATCCTGCCGTGGGCCGCACGCACCGGGCCCCCTGAACCTCCTGCTGCTCCTTCACCTATTGTACCACCAGAATGGACAACAACTCAATCGACGGTTGACCCTTCGCCCTGGTTGGTGGCATCATTACCGGTCGTGGATGACGCTTGGAGGGAAATCCCTGGCCCGAACAGTCTTACGTTTAGTAACCTCGGACAACATAACAAACTGCAAGAGCAAGAAGAGGGAGGAGTAGATGACGTTGCCGTTTCTCCCTTGGAGGACGTTGTTCTCCCTCTACCCATTGCAGAACCGACACAGGTCGAGTTAGTAAACACTGTGCAAGCCAATGTAACAGCTACACCGTCTCAGTCTGCCACGCCAACAACTGCTTCCGCTCCTACCACTGGAGCACAGGGTCCAACGGCACAGAAGGCAAGGCGCAAGTCGACGGCCCGCGATGTTCAGGCTGCTACATCCAAGATCGCACTCCCATCCACGCCAACTGTAACCAGAGATCAGTCCTCCGCCTCTGCGCTTCCGGCCACTCAACCAAAGCCTATCTGGGCAGTCGAAGATGACCCCAAGAAACAGAAAGCGACCGGCGCCACAATGAGTTTAAGGGAGATTCAGGAAGCCGAAGTAAGAAAAGCTGAGGCGCGCAAAGCTGCTGACAAGGAACGAGAACGCCTCGCGCGTGTGAACATCGCCGGCAGCAATTCTGCCGTCGAAGAGAGTCAACCATTCACGTCTTCCTGGGGCTTACCCACATCACAGGCCGGTGCTCGAAACCCGATATCACCCAAGGAAGCATCAGCAGCTAGTTCCACGCTTGTGGTGCCCTCAGCACAGGTATGGTCAAGTGCAACCTCCGCACCTACAGCCAAGAAGACGATGCGAGAGATTCAAGAGGAAGAGGAGAGAAGGAAGAAGTTAGCTGTGAAGGAAAGCATGGCATCTGCAGCTGCACGTAGGGGATACGCAGGGACTACTGTCAAGGTACACCAATGATCTTATTGTCTCAAAACGGCCGCTGATACGTCGTAGGCTGTACCTAGTGCTCAACCGACAGGCGGTCCATGGACGACCGTGGGTCCAAACGGCAAGCCCACCCCTCCTGCAACGAACACGCCCCGACCTGCGGTGAACCCATCCCCGAACAATTCTACACCAACTGCCACACTACGCTCTAATGGTACGACAACGCGTCAAGCCGTGACTACATCCGTGAAGGTGGCGACCCCGCGCGTTGAGGATTCCTCCATTACGCCATCCCATGACTTCTTAAAGTGGCTGGGCGAGTCGCTCAAAGGATTGAACAGTTCAGTCAATTGTGAGTATATAGAGACTCATTTTGGCCGGCATGTGGTGTCTCATGTCTCAAATAAACCAGTGGAAGAAATAACATCAATGCTGCTCTCTTTTCCCCTCGAACCCGATCAGTCGACTATTGAAATTGTTTCTGACCTCATCTACGCAAATAGTACGACTCTGGATGGCCGTCGTTTTGCGTTGGAATACGTCAACAGACGAAAGGCTGATGCAGCGACTCAACGCGGGAATGCAGGCACTTCGGGCTTGGGCACCAAACCAGTGTCAATTGCTGATGTGGTGAAGACACAGCCAAAGCCGATGCAACAGGAGTGGGGGTTCAAAGTAGTGAACAAGAAGAAGAAGGGTGGGAGGTCGTAAGCTAGGCTAGGCTCTGTGACATTTTCAACCCACATGGGTATGGCTTGTACAGGTGACTGCTTGGATAGCACCTTCCAAGAGCATTTTTCAAGTTGGATATCTGAGACGTGTGTGTGAAAACAGGGGAACATGAGTTCATCGTGCAGACGAGTTGGATTTAATTGGGCATGTCTCCTCTGCACTGATACAAGGGGTGTGCTAGACGGCGCGGAAAAGATGTTTAAATACTAGATAGAATATATTTAAGCCTCTATGAGATACAGCATATTCAATGAGTGTGCATCTACCCGTGCGTGACTCCATCAAATCTCATCTAGAGAAACGTAGCACGATCATGACGAAGACGTATCTTGGTATATCTTGACGCTTGACACCTCCCAGTCTGTCCGGCGCTCTGGCTGAGCATCGAGACGTAAACCAAGGGTGGAATGACTCACAAGCTTGGTTGAATGATGCGCCGCTCGCCTGGACGAACTGTGCGCATGTCGCAAATCCAGTTTGCTGCTGACAACTGACTGACTGTCCGGGTACACCAGTGCCTCCCCAGACACCCTCAGCCCAATCACCGCTGTACGCCGTTCGTCACGATATTCCTTGCTCTGAGAGAATATGACGGGCTTACCAAAGTGTGGTATCGAATATCGCGCTGTGGTCCTTGAACATGTTGGAGATGTTACAGAGATTCGAGTTGGGCCAAAATGCCATGGGGGTGATCCAGTTTTGCGGTTGTGGTGCGCCAGCGCTGATGTCGTCGGGTATCGAACCCCTCTGAAAAAACCATACTTTAATCCCCACGCTATTATTCCAATACACTGTCCGGGAGCTATTAACATCAATTACATGGTGGGTGCGCTCGGTCGACTTACTCGCATAGACACCGCCGCCGACGGAGTTGAAGCCACTCCCAAAGCTGGTTGTGCTAGGGGAGCGCACGCCACATCCTGTGTTGTTTGATTGCGCAGCAGAACAATCGGTCCCTCCTACGACAGTGCCCGTGATGCCCAGCAGAGTCGTATTGGATGTAGGCATGCTACACCCAACGCCGGTGTGGATCGTGGCTTGGTTATCCGTGTAGTTATTGACACCTTCCACGATATCAATTTCGCCGTTATCAGGCCAGTTGGGCCCGTTTGTCCAGAACGCTGTAATTCACGGTCGCGTTAGCTCTAGCATGAGAGGGGAACAAAGTGATATCTACCAGGCCAGGTCCCACACCCGGTGGGCATATGCACGGCATCAAGGATCACGAGCCCCTCGGTGAACGTCAAGTTTGTGGTGATCCGCACACTCATTCTATTGTTCTGAACGGTGGGGGTCGTCTCCACCTTCATTACAGCATTCCCAGCGGTATTGATTTCGATGAGTTGAGCCGACTGAGCCGTGTCCTGATCCACGTATTGGACGTTTCCGTTCGTCGGATCTGCGCCGGTGGAAAAGGTCCAGCCATCAAAGAAAGTGGAGCCTGAATATGCAGCGATTGGTTTCCAAGGTGAAGATGAGACAGACGAAGTGCTAGCGGGCCGAGAAGTGGATGTTGTGGGCGTGGCACTCGGAGAGGAAGAGTTCGCGCCAGACACGATGACGCCACTGCCCCCACTTGAGACACAGTACACGTTCTGTGTCGGCGGAGAGCCAGGGTGTGCGAGGAGGACAGCACCAAAGGCGACGCGAAGATCGCGTGCTAGATTGGAACTGTGCTTAATGGCGACCTTGTGTGCATGAGATAAGAAGGAGCTGCCGGCGGCTGTGGGTGGTGGAAAGAGGGTGAGGGTGGAAGAGAGCACAAGGACAAGGAGTACGACGAGGTGCATGTCAACGAGAGGGTTGGGGAGGAAGAGAGCGGGCTGGGAGAAATACCAAGGAACGGAAGCCGTGCGGTGAGGGGGAACACGAGGCGGGCAAGAATGGACGCTGTGACTTTAGAAACGGTGGACGGGCATGGTGGATAACAAAAAGACGTCCGATAATATTCATGACTACCCGAGCAAACCGTAAAAATAGGACAATACGCCATCCAAAACGTATCAGAGGCGACCCACAAAAGGATGGGCACCATCGTCCGACTCTCCTTCAGTGGTGCGATCCCGAGAACGCCTCGCGCACGCTTCTCCTCAGCTCCTCATGCTCCCTGCCATTCGAACTCCCCAGTGACGACCCTCCGACATGCGAACCAGCTACGCTCCGCGGCAGTCCACTATCCACGTCGCCGTCCACAAACTCGAGGATGCGCCTCGCAAGTAGCTGTATCTCTCCCTGCCCCTCGCCTGCCTCCGTGTCGGCATACGACTGTGAGGTAGAGTGGTGTGAGCGAGGCGTGCCGATAGAGGACGTCGGTGTTGGCGTCCGCGACGATGCAAGCTGGCGGATGGGAGGATTCAGCAGACCGGAATTTCGTATGTTGCTCGTCAACTGGGGGTCTGGGGAGAGAACGATCGGTCAACATGGACCCGAGATGCACCGAGACCTTACCTCCCGACTCCAACAACTGCACAATTGTCCACACAGCAATATGCTGGAAGGTCGCATCCGGGCTCGTCAAAAAGTTGTAAAGGTATCGATGCATGCCGCCATCGGGTTTGTCCCAGACATCATTAAACGCCGAGTAGTCATCCGTAGCCGTCCGTCCGTCTGAAAAAAAATGATCACTAGAGTCTGATGACGCATGGGAGGACATACCCTTTGAGGACAAGTTGCCAAGAGCCGCAGCGCTGTTGCCTTGCACCTCGGAGCTGGGAGAATTCGTGAGAGGGATGAGGACTCCGCATATGCCCATCTCCAAGAGTTGGCCCTTGAGATCATCTGAAGCAAGTCAGCTTTGAGCGTCCAGTCGTGAGGACAATACCTACCGCTCAAGGCCAAAACAGCAACACACGCCGTCATCTCGCTCTGAACGTTCATCGGTACTTCGAGAACGAGTTCCTTTATGGACTGTACGGCCCCGGCCTTGACAATCGCCAGCTTGTTCTTCTCTGAGCTAGCAGCGAGGTTACGAAGCGTAGAGATGGCATGACACTGAACTTCTTCGTTATCCTTGAACGAAAGGAGATTAATCAAAGGCTGAAGAAAACCAGATTCGATGATCGGCGATTCATTCTGTGGATGGATGGAGACATTGCGAACACAGGCAGCGGATGACAGGATGAGGGGCAAATAAGTCGATTGCAGAAGCCGTAAAAGGGAATTGAGGCCATCGGCCTTTACGATCTCCAGCTGGTATTTCTCTGCAACAATAATGTTCGAGGATCAGCGACCGCGTGAGATGCGCAAGAGGTGAGGCTACCATCACTAGCAAGGTTCCGGAGTGCCAGGGCAGCTTGGCATTGTACTTTGAGAGAGGGACTATCCATTAACGCAACAAGACTCGTGACTAATTTGGGTTCGGTTTGCGCCAGTTTCTTGCGATTCGCGCCGTCCACGGCGATATTGCTAAGTGCCGTGGTGCAGTAATATTGTACATCTGTGTCTATTGAGTTTAAAAGACTGACCAATACAGGGATTGCGCCTGCATTGACGAGCTGCTGTCGATTTTCGTCTACAGGAGATGTCCCAGCATTGTTGGGCGCGAGAATTGGTGTCGGAACAGATCACGTACCCGAATGTGTCATGTTGAGGAGAGCGCCAGTCGCGTTGCGCTGAACTCGCATATCTTTGGAGCGTGCAAGGCGCGTGAGCGGGACAAGAGCACCCGACTTTGCAATCTTTGTCTTGTTGTCATCTGCACGTGGAGGTGAATGAGGAATGGGAGTGGGAATGGATCAAAAGATGAGCCGCAAGGCTCGGGACACGCACCATGCGTTGCAAGGTTCGTCACACAGCCGACGGCATTGCATTGAACCTCTACGTTCGGACTGAGCATCTGTCTGATGAGGGGTTCGAGACCACCGAGTTTGACGATGAGGAGCTTGTTGTCAGCTGGAAGGGGATGGTCTGCATGGGCTGAGTGCAAGACACAAGCGAAACACACTGTTTACTGCCAAGTTGCCGAGGGCGGCACTGGCTGCACGTTGGACCTCGGTGTCTTGGCTGGAGAGAAGGAAGAGGATGGGGTCGAGAGTGTCCCGACCGACGGGGCGGACTTCCTTCTCCGTTATCTCGGCGAATGCAAGTGCGGCACTACGTTGGAGGTCGACATTGTCGGAGAAAGAGAGCGTGGTTAGAGCGGTGAGGGGGGATCCCTGGAAGAAATTGGTGGTGGTGCGATCTGGAGAGAGGAGATTGAGGCAGCGCTCGAAGAATAGAACGAGTGCATACTCTCGAGGTACTGGAGCAGGTCAGCGACTGCCTCACGTTCGTTTTCGAGCAGGAGGGGTTCGTATTGGTGAGACCTGCGTGAACGGACTGAAGGCGTGTCAGACGGACAGAGCGACGGCGGAGGTCGACGTACAGCAAGACTCGCAGCAGCTGCTCACGACGCCCATCGTTGACGACGTGGACGACGTTGGAGGAGCGCAAAGGACGGTTACATACCGTGGGAATATGTCGCGTACATGGAACGGTGTGCTCGTAACCCTAACCCTAATTTCTCGACGATGGCAGAGCCCTCCTGGCAAGAACAGATCCGTCTTCGTCTGGCAGAACGCAATGTCAAGCAGAACGCGTTCGCGTCCATCATCGAACAATGTTCGTATCATCCTCACCTCCTCGAGCACCCTCTCATCCTAGCAGATCGCAGACTAGCGCAGCAGACCAAGCTGCTCAAAGAACGCAATGCGTCCCTCCTCAAGGCTGTCGGCTCGGTCCGTGCCAATCCATCCAGCTCGACCGTGTACATACCCGGGACCGCGTCCGGAGAGGAGTACGTCCCTCCTCTTTCTCATTCTTCATTGACCCACATCCTCGCTGGCAGCAACCCTGTCCGTGCAGCTTACATGGCATCCCTCGAGTCTCAGATATCTTCCCTCCGGGACGAACTCGCCTCCGTGTACAAGACACAGGGCCAGAACGCTCAACGCCTTCTCGCAATGAACGAGACTCTCCGCGAGAAAGAGGAGCTTGCTCGCGTCGAATCAGAGAACCTCCGCAAAGCACGAGAAGAAGTCGACCGTCTACGGAGAAAGGTTGACCAACATAATGAACTGATGACAGAGAAAGATCGTACAGCACAAGTAAGCCCCACATCCATCCTCTCCAATCCGATCCATCATGCCACCCGTCATAGGTCCTCCACGATGAGATCAACACACTCCAGCTCGAACTCGGTCAGATCGAGGAGCGCAATCAGACCCTCACCAAGGACAATGCCAAACTCCTCCAGCGCTGGCTTGATGACAAGCAGGCACAGGCAAACAAGATGAACGAAGCGATGGACTTTTACGAAGACATGCGCTCGCGACACCAGGCCGTCGTTAACTGGCGCGGTACAGATGGGCCCCAAGCACCTCCCCTCACCATGCCGTCGGGAAACGGGACGCGTCCGGGGGAATCGACCGAGACGACGACGGTGGATGGACAACGATCTCGACCACAGACGAATCAGGATCAGAGTTCGAATGGTTGATCGTGGACGGGTAGATGTTTCCCTACTGTTCCGTGTTACCCCCATACCATAGCCCGTCTCATGATTGCGCACAGTCGAACGAATAACATTTTGGATGGAGACTCATCCTCTACGGAGTAAACTGAGTTGTGTAAAGACCAGATGGCAGCTAAAACGTGTCAATCTCGGCAGAACAAGATAGAAGGAAATCGGGTCGATAGCGCGACAGATGGCGATAATGAACAAGGCGGGACAAAGTATGGATGACAGTTCTGGAGATACCTTTTGTTTGTTTCGGTTGGAATTCTGCAGTTAAGAAAGAAACAGACTGTAGAAGAATGAGCTACTTGACTCGGGGAGCAATTTCATGGCTACAGTCACGAGCATGACGACGAAGGAATCGAAAGAATGTAACGATGCAAAGTAGCGAAAATTTCAAGCACCCTGGCCCTCCGTGCCCGGCTGTGCAGCCTGTTGGCTGTAGTATCCTACACGCAACTGTCAGACAAGCACACCAAATGTGTGTAAAACCTCACCACCCCAGTAGTTGGAATAATACGAATTAGGGTCCCCAGTAGACCATTGGGCCTGGGTGCCGGGGGCCGCACCGCCGGCTGCGACAGAACCATCTGTTGCACCCGGCTGACTAGCTCCAAGTCCGGTGCCAACGGCGCCAGGAGCAGCCTGCGGCATGCCTGGGCTGGCGGGATTGGCAGCACCTGCCGGTTGGTTTGGGAACCCAGCATATGCACCAAAGCCGTACTGTCCATAGGTGTTGGGCTGCGGTATGCCGTACATGGGCTATTGAAACGCGAAAATGGAGTGAACGAGAAGAAGGGGAGGCAGATAAATTTGGCTTACCATATTTCCATATGGAGTCGCAGTAGGAGAAGGGCTCATAGCAGTGGGCTGAACAGTTGCCCCATCAACCCTGTCCTTCCCCCAACTACACTTGATCGGTCTACCATGCACCATCTGACCTTGCAGCTGAACGATCGCCATGGCAGCATGTTCGTGTGTGTCGAGCTTGACGAAGGCAAAGCCACGATCAGCTTGCATACGAATCTCGGAAAGATAGCCGATAGATTGGAAGAGCGGAATGAGGTCTGCTTGGGTGCAGTAGGGAACCAAATTACCGACATAAACAGTGGTGTTGTAAGAAGGCGTTTGCTGGACAACGGCCTCGTAGGAGAGAGGACCACCCTGGAAATTGATGGGAGCAGGTGCAGTGCCGAGCGTTCCGGTGGGACGGGGAGGAGGAGCGGCTCCACCCTGAGTTTTTTGATTCGCCCAGTTGACGCGAATGGCGCGTGAGCCGAGCCATTCGCCGTTCATGGTAGCGATGGCTTGCTCAGCGTCAGTTTTGTCCCTGAATGCTAGAAAGCCGTAACCACGAGATTTGCCGGAATTCATATCCCACATGACGCGAGCATCGGACAAGGTGCCAAAAGCGCTGAAAGCCTTGGCGAGGACCTCGTCGTTGACCTCGGGAGAGAGATCGCCGACGAAGACGTGGTAATGACCACTGGTGTCCTCCTTGTTTTGCTGGCCCTGGTAAGCCCAGTTGACACGAATTTCGGTGTCGAAAATTTTGCGACCATTGAGGGTTTGCAGGGCGGTCTCGGCGGCGCGCATGTCGAGGTACTCGACGAAGCCGTAATTGAGGCCGCCGTGCTGGTAGTTACGGTCTGGGATGATTTTGACATGCTGAACTGGGCCCGCGACGGCAAATATTTCGGTGAGCATGTACTCGGTGACCCGAGGGCTCAGGTTACCAACGTAAAGATGGGCCCGCCTCTGTTGCGTGGGGTCAGGCGAGGAGGGGAGGGGGAGGGAGGGAACATACTGGAGCCTCGGCTGAGCTGCTCATGGCCATATGGTTCATGACTTAATAGAGACAAAAACTGGCTGAGGGGATGAGGGGGTGGGAGAGATGAGGAGGAGAATACATACAGGAGGAAAGAGATGATCTGATGAGGGAGGGACGAGACGGGGAGATATGGGAGATGGAAAAAGACAGACGGAAAGGAGAAAAAGAGACGAAACGATAAAAAGAGACACAGAGAACACAGAGAGAGAGAGGAGAGGAGGAGGAGGAGGAGAGACAACTTTCGGTCAGTCCGCACACGCAGCAACCACAACCGACGTGCAGACAACACAGCCACAGCCCATGCGAAAACAAGTCCGGTCATCCCCGGACGTGCACTACTCATAGTCATCTACTTGGTCGGCACATTCAGCAACACGTTCCCCCCGCTGCTCGGAATGTACGACACGTTCGCGTTCCCTGACAGCGACTGCACAATCGCCTTGCTCGCCTCAATCTTCCGCAGCGCCAGGAACGCATCCCCCGCCTTCTCCAGCGCCTTCGACACCGTCGCCGCTGCTTCCGCCTCGCCCTCCGCACGGATCACCGCCGCTTGTCGCTCTTGCTCCGCCTGCGATCCCTTCAGAAACCGATCCTGCCGAGCTCAGCATGCTTACCTTTTCCACAATGAACTTGGCTCGCTCAGCATCTGTCCCCGTGTCAGCTTCTCATACCTGACCCGCTTCGGCTGGCATACCTTGTTGTGCTATTTGTTTCGCTTCAACAGCCTATAAAGTTTCAGATGCTCAGGTCGTCCCTCTCCACCACCATCGACCAACGAACCTGTGTAAATTCCTAATGTCACGTTAGCTCGTACTTTCTCCGTTGCACGAAAACTCACTTTTCCAAACGTCAAATGTGTGATTGACACGTCTTCCAACTTGATGTTGAATTCGCCTGCGCGCTGCAAGAGGTCCGTTCGTATCCTGGATGACACCACCTCTCGTTGCGTAATCAGCTCGGCTGCATCAAATTGTGCGACAATGGCCTTCAACACTTCATTACCGATCGAGGGAAGAACACGTTCGTCGTAGTCCAGGCCCAAGCTCTGGTAGATCCTTGGCAGGTGGTCTGTGTCCGGCCGTGAGAGCACGCGCAGTGTTATCGAAACCATTTGCAAATCCTTTGAACCCGTCGTGGTCGAGATGTTCTGTGTCACGAGGCATCAGCAGTGCCAGCGACGAGCATCAGCCAGGTCCTCACTCTGGGTTTGATACGGCAATCATACAGAATCGCCCTTTGCAGCCAGGGCACCAAAAAGTGTGTGCCTTCACCCGTGGCCTGACGGTGTCATACTGTTTTTCTTTGCCCATTCAAGAAGAGGCACAGTGCACACCTTGTCTTTTACGCCAGAGAAACGATCAAACATGACCGCCCGGAAACCTCCAGGTACATCATAGATACTGGCTTGTATGGCTGCGACTGCAATTCCCAATGGCACTGCAGACAATGAACGTGAGACTGCTCGCCTCCGCAATGTCAACAGTCAAATTACCTAGCAGACGCGTCGCGGCTTGTGGAAGCGCCATGAGGAGCAGAACGGTGTAACAAATGGTAAACAGTGTGCGAACGCGGGGTCGACAAACACGGATAAACAATCAGGACGTGATCGTCGCGTCTCCCCTTCTATCCCCTTCTCCTCCTTCCATTCGAGCAGAATGGCTTCCAAACTGCATCGCTCGTTTTTTCCTCGTGCTCGCCTCCACAAGTCCCACCTTCCTCGCCGCAAGCCTCAACAACATCTTATCCCCGACTCCAATATCTAACCGCGGGTCTAGTTTTAGATACACTGGCAATCCCGCAAGGAATGACACGACAGAAAGCGAGAGAAACGGATGTCTTGTTTCTTTGCCGTGTGAAGATATAACCCGGTCATCACGCCCCAGATTGCGTGTGGGAATGCGATCGAGCTCAAGCTGCAGCTAGAAGACGATGTTCGCAGGACAGGGACGCGAGCTGGTAGGACGCACCTCGTCAATCACTCCCTGCCAGCCTCGTGCCGTAAAAATGCTTCGGTGTCGGCTATACCCACCAAGCATCTCATCTGATCCCAGTCCACTCAGGAGGATTTTTGCGGGACTCGTGTATGGTCTATAATCTGGGGTCGAGACATTGCGGACACGTCCTATACCTCGTGAGGCAAAGTACAGCGCCAAAGCAAGGCTCTGCACCGAGTATAAGGCAACAAGTCGGGCAGACGAACTCACGGTACGCACGAGGTCCATAACAGTCTTGCTGGGATACATCATTGCCTCGACCACTGATCTCGCAGCTCGACTATCCTACTCCGTATCACTGTAAGAAATGCGATCTTCCCAGTTATATATGTATTCACCTCGTACGGAACATCAACTTCAACCTTGGAGTATATTTAACAACCAAGCGTGGCTTTTGATGGAGACTTACGAAATTCCATACCCTCTGCGGGCATATTCTCCTGAGCTCCTCCACTTCTTCAAGACCTGTCACCCTATCTGGAACCATGTAGGTCGATAATTCTCTGTCGGCATTACTACTCGGATCGATGTACAGCGCCTTCGAATGCAGGTTTCTTTTCCTTTTGGGAAGCGCTCCAATATTGCCATCCAACTGCGCTTGCATTCTACGTGGGTTCTCAAAAGCCACGTTTAGCAGATCGATTGGTTCATCCAGCGAAATGTACCTGCTCACAGGAAAGTCTTTAGCGACCCCGAGCTGTCCGATTATGTATCTACCAACCGATGCGCAAAGAAAGCCAGAATTGTGGAGTCAATTCCTCCGCTGAAAAGGACAGCAACCTTCGCATTGCCCGCTTCTCCTGTTGCCTGTGGGATATCTCTCACGCGCAATCTCACGCTTCTGTCCAGATGATAAATGAGTTGTTCCACGGCTTCTAGAAGGGGTGTAGGGAGGGAAATAATATCGAGACCTTGCATTCTTTGGAGATTATCGGGTGGCAATGATCGATTGATTTTCCTTATTATTCCCTATTGGCAATGAAAGGAAGGGAAAGAATTGTCTGGTGGATGTTCACATACGAATGGAACATGTCCACCACTTGCTCGGGGTATAACAGCCAAATGATTGTGGAATTCATTCACGAACTGCAATAACATCTATCCCATCAGATTCTGGGAAATGCCAGTTAAAGATCAGGTGCATACGTTTTCAGGCTCACTAAGTGCATCTAGATCGAGCACAAACATTTCATCCGTAGCGAGCTCCTCAAATTCATACATGCCGTCGTCGCCAGCCGAAACCGATGTAAGAAGGAAGACCGGACACGTCAAAGTGGGCTTGTGTATTAACAAGGATCGCCGACCCAGAGGGTCGCGTGCAAAATACAACTTCCTTGATGACTCCTACGGGGGTGAGATAGTGGGGCTGACGATTAGATAAGGGGCAGACCTGGTAGAACACGAACGCGTATCTGGTTGTGGTGAATGGGTGAATGTGCTTAGCGATGGGAGAACATACGGTCCCTCGATGTTTCCGATGATCTCTGAGACTGACAGCGGTCCCGTGCCGACGCAAAGGTGTTCAAATAATTTCTGACCGTCATTCTCTGTGGGGGCAATCTTCGAATGATCAGCCTCGAGGGTGGGTTCACGCAGTTAGTTCATACTTCTAGGCCTTCGAAGATCTATGGAAATGATGACAAGAACATGATACAAGTAGCACCAATCCGGAGGGATCTGTGACTGATTGACTTACCTCTCCGTTCCAGCATAATATGTCCCCACTTGGGTTCACATGTGGTTGCACGATCGGTGTATTGCCTCTCAACCAAAGTTCGGAAGCATAGAATTCCAGAACGTGCCCTCTCCGGATCTCGGGGGAGCTACATACCGCATCGCGCATTGGAAAGGCGATGGACGCTGCGCGACGTGCATCTGGACCTAATGTACCCGGTTCGTTGGGGACTCCTTTAGATTCATGCGATGTATATGGGTGTATGACGAGCCCACCTCGAGCTGCGTTTGCATGCTTTAACCTGTCGGAAATGACACGAAAAGCATGTTGATCTGGCTCTCCCTGATGATGGGACGGACGTAAAGAGCAGAAGATTCCGCACATGGAGGCAGCACGAATGAGGCGAAATTGTCATCGAGGCCACTCAGAGCCACATTAAGCATGACTGTCAATAATGATGCTGTCTGCGAACATATGGCCCAGGAGGACAAGCACGGCTTCATGGCAGACTAGTAGCGAGGTTTCATTTTGTTGCTACTACCATAACAAAGCGGTCTGTATCGTACGCCCACCCTATCTGGTGCCAAACTCTCGAGAACAAGGCTAGGACGGACGTCATGTTCAGGCAGAGTATGTGCTGGCGGACACGTTTCCGCCGCGACCAGTCCAGTTGACATCTGGGCAATGCTGTGAGTATGCATGTGGACACGCTGGCATCCGTTTGGAACGTACGGATGTCTTCGCCTCTCTTGAGTTTCGCGTTTTCTTTCCCGGGGAGGACACGGAAGGTATGTGCACCGAAATAGTCACGCTTTAAAGAACACCACAGTTAGTGAAAGGTATCACCATATCCAGACGCTCGCGCACCTGTGCCTGAAGGAGGTTAGCAGGGACAACCTCACTCCTGTAGCCATCAAAGAAGGCAAGAGCGGTGCTGAAGGCAGGAGTAGGAATTCCCCAGAGAACAGCCTGAGCGATAATACGTCTCCAGCCAGGCTGTGCTTTATGGACAGCTACACGACAGAATAGGTAACGCACTCAGCGAGAACGCAACGAGTTAGACGTACCTTTGTTGAAGAAGTCGTCAAAGAGGAGGGATTCGAGCTGCAGATTCTTTTCGTACGCAGAAGTGATGTCACCAAGAAAAACGCTCTGAAATGCATGCGCATTAGACAACAGGCTATAGTGTGCGATCCATCGACAAACCTTGATGATGCACCCACCACGCCACATGCGGGCAATGCCAGCATAGTTCAGCTTCCAACCCAACTGCGCCTTGTGTTTGTAAACTCGCCTCTCCCAAAAACGTATTACGAACCTCCTTGGCGGTTTCCCTCATCATCATGAAGCCTTGCGTATACGAGATAATCTTGGATGCATAGAGGGCTTGTTCGAGATCATCGATGAATTGTTGCTTATCGCCGCGGAAGGGCTCCTTCTGGGGACCAGCAATGACCTTGCTTGCGCGGACACGCTCTTCCTTGATAGCAGATAAGCAACGTGCGAACACAGCCTCGCCGATCAAGGTAACTGTGCGAATAAATCATGGATTCGAAAATTTTATGAGATAATGCGACATACCAGCCGTTCCAGCGTCAAGAGCAGCGATGGCTGTCCATTTGCCAGTGCCTTTCTGTCCGGCTTGGTCCAGGATCTTAGTAACGAGGGGAACGCCATCGTCGTCATTGAACTTTAAGATGTTGGCGGTGATCTCGATGAGAAAAGAGTCGAGGACACCCTTGTTCCACTTTTCAAATATTTCGGCAATTTCTCGTTCATGAAGGCCAAGGCCACGCTTGAGAATGTCGTAGGCCTCGGCGATCAATTGCATGTCACCGTATTCGATACCTTTAATGTAGTATGAGGCTGAGAAGGGCGGAGGGAAAGATGGAATCGTATACCGTTGTGCACCATTTTGACATAGTGTCCGGAACCAGTTTCGCCGACCCAGTCGCAACAGGGTTCTCCGTTGACCTGGGCAGCGGTGGCCTGGAATATTGTTTTGATGGAGGGCCATGCGTCAGGTGAACCACCAGGCATGAGGGAAGGGCCATGTCGGGCGCCTTCTTCACCGCCGGAGACACCGGAACCAACAAACAAGAGGCCCTTTGCCTCGAGTTCCTTTGCACGACGAATGGAGTCGGGGTAGTGTGAGTTGCCACCGTCGATGATGATGTCGCCTTTCTCGAGGTAGGGTTCGAGCTGGGAGATGAAGCTGTCCACTGCAGGACCGGCCTTGACGAGAAGGATGATCTTGCGCGGACGCTTGAGCTTAGCCACGAGTTCTTGAATGGAGTGCGCGCCCTGGACATTTGTACCTTTGGGGGGATGAGGAGGGGGGAGTGGACGGAGTATGATATCATCACGCACCCTTGGCCTCGTTGGCGAGAAAATCGTCGACTTTGCTGGTGGTGCGGTTATATGCGACGACATTGAAGCCTTTGTCGTTCATGTTCAAGATCAAATTCTGACCCTATAGCAGACACTCAAGACCGCCGAGTGGAGGAGCGGGGCAGCGATGCGCACCATGACGGCGAGGCCGATAAGGCCGATATCACCGCTGGATTGAGGACTGGTGAGCAGAGGCGAATGGCAGCAGAAGAGGACGTACGTTGGAGCAGACATGGTGAGAGACAGAGCAAGTACGAAAGGTGGACAGAAAGGTGAGATGGGAGGTCTCTGATGGATTAGATTAAGAGTCTCATCGCCTGCGGGCCGAGCGTGAGACGTGGACACGCAACACCGGCCGCTGACAACGATAACGTCGACGGCTCTGTCCCCACCTGCCCGCCCAACACCAGCGTCGTCTGGCGGGGGCTCGGCGGGAAAGCAGTCCTGCAGCGAGATGTCCTACGAGACCACACACCCGTCCAATCGTCGCTGCATGGCCGTGACCGATGGTAGTGTCTCCGAGCGTGGCGCGCGTGTGCTTACGCCCGACCATCTGCCTATGGCGGCCCTCCCCCATTGCCAGGATCCATCCAACCTGGAACCTGAAATCGTTTGCCAAGGATGGTTGCTCAAAAAGAGGAGAAAAAAGATGCAGGGTACGCAACCTGCGCCTCGACGTCGCTCACGCGTTCATCGCCTGCAGGGTTCGCCCGTCGCTATTTCGTGCTGCACCAGTCAGGCACATTGTCTTATTCGTTAGACCCTAAACATCCTGTCCGCGATCGAATATTCCTACCCCATGCCGCACTCTCCACCGTCGTAGGGCGCAAGGATATTCACCTGGACTCGAGTACGGCCACATTTCACATCAAATGTCTGAGCTCGGAGGACTTCGATACGTGGATGTCCGCCTTCAGGCAAGCAGAACGAACTGATCATTCTGTCATCCTGTGCGAACAATTTCAACCAGGAAATTCATCGTGTCAGACGGCCGCCGGTCCAGTGCGAGCAGGCTGACTCCCAGGCTGACCCATCCTCAACGGATCAAATCTAGCATCATTGCCGAGGACATGACCTTGGTACGTGTACCAAGGTTTCTCGCGAACCTACAAGCCTTACCGCTGCTAGACTATTGCTGAGTTGGAGAGTGCGATCAAAGCACTTCACACCGAGGACTTGTCTAAGAAAAACAGTTACCTCAAGTCCAAGTCAGACAAGGACAAGTCCAGCAATCACAGGGATGTTGGCTCAGTGTTTAGCAAATTTAAAAAGTGTAGGTTTCACTGTGCATTGACGATGTGGAGCCTTACGTTCATATCTCCAACAGCTGGTCCCCATCTCACTCATGAGGATGGCACTTTTGTTCGTCCGAATCCGGACATTGGCCTCAACATCCAACTTCAACGTGCTCATATCGCACTCGAGGCCCTCAGGTCTCAGCACACTGCCCTACTAAGGTCATTCTATGCACCGCAAAACGACACCCCACCCCCGGTAGTGCGTGGGCCTCCGTCACAAAAGCCCGCTGAGGAGAAAGCCGATGAACTTTTGTCTGCGTCCGGCCTTTCCACTACGTTGACTCATCGGTCAAATAGGATATCATCTACGACGGATCTGAGCGACGGTGCACCTGTTGAATGGTTCGATGCAGAAGATAATGGCGGGGAAGAATTTTTGCTCGAAGATCCAGCACCTGAGGAAGAGAAGGCACGGCTCGTGTTGCAGTCTGGGAATTCGAGCCTCGATGAATACGGGAGTGCATCCAGCGACGAGGAGGATCATATACCAATGAAAATTGTCCAAGGCGATGATCCCTTATTACATACGCGTCAAGTTGTCCGACGAACTCGCCTACCTTCAGGCCCGGTGGGTGATGAAGGCAGTTTATTTGCTATGCTGAAGAAGAATGTCGGCAAGGTATGTGTTTGGTTACTTTAGCTTGCGATGAAAGTTGACATCTCTACTCTTAGGATTTATCGACCATAGCGTTTCCTGTATCTTTCAACGAGCCACTGACTCTCTTACAACGGATGGCCGAGGAATTGGAGTACTACGGATTGTTACAGCAGGCAGCCGAAGCTAATGAGCCAGTCGAACGAATGTGTTTTGTTGCGGCATTCGCGATATCCAGTTATGCACACACGAAGCATCGCTCCGGAAGGAAAGGGTTGTGGGTGGTACTCGTTATGTACGGGAAGTCGCGCTGAGGTTTATTGCCAGCAATCCGATGCTCGCAGAAACATTCGAGGACGTTCGGATGAAGCTTATCGCGGAAAAGGTCTCGCACAATCCGGTCATCATCGCCTATCATGCCGAGGGAGACCAATGGGAACTACATGGGACGTCCGCTGGGAAGACCAAGTTTTGGGGTTAGTTGTGCACCTCTCTCATAGGAAGTGAGCACACGATAACCTCACATTTCCTACAGGTAAAAGCTTAGAAATCATCCCCTTGGGCACAACACAGCTTAAAATAGGTGACGATAAATATGAATGGTAAAATAACCCTTTGCCTTTGCGTGTGCACAATGTATTAATTTATTCGCCCAGGAATAAGCCATCATCTTTCATGCGAAATCTAATGATGGGAACCAAATACCTTGAACACTGCGGGAAAATGACGATTAGGAACGTGACCAGTGGAGCCAGTTGTATCGTCGATTTCAAGCAAGCCGGTTACTGGGGTGCCTCAAACGAAGTTGCCGGTGTTGTTCTCTCAAGGTCTGGAGACGTATGTGCACGCATTGAGGGCAAGTGGGATGACCAGGTCGTACTTGCCCTCGATTCATCGCATCTTCGCGTGCTTTGGCGTGTTGCGCCATTCCCGAAACAGAATGTGGAATATTACGGGTTCACAGCGTTCGGGATCACCTTGAATGAGATTACCAACAACCTCGAGGGCAAGCTCCCACTTACGGACTCACGGTTCCGGCCAGACGTACGCGCACTTGAAGAGGGAAACATCGATGAGGCTGAGGCACAGAAAACGCGTCTGGAGGAGTTGCAAAGAGATAGACGACGACGTGGTGCCGACCGAATCCCTCGGTGGTTCGAGCAGGTTGGCGAGGACTGGGAATATAGAGGGGGCTACTGGGAAGCAAGAGCAACGGGATGGAAAGAAGCTCTGGTTGAACCTCTCTGGTGATAGTCGTTGGGAGTTTTATATAGTAGAGCGTGTCGGAACAGAGTTGATTTGATACCCAAATTCGGAAGGACGTCAATTATCAAGCCTCACTGCAGCGACTAAGCAGTCAACGACGACAATGTCGTTGCCAGTCCTCCAACGGAGCCCAAGTCACCCAGCACGCATACTGCAACGCTGTCTTGCGACGCATGCCCTAACCACAGAAAAAGATTGCTCCTCCATTACACCTCCTTTCGCCAAACTCCTTCAAAAGTTGGACCGTGTAAGAAAACTGCTCAGAAACAGGCCCCTGACGCTCGCGGAGAAGATACTATATAGCCATCTAGCTGACCCGGAGAAGAGTCTATCTCGTGGTGGAAAGATCAGAGGCGAAACCTACTTACACCTTAGTCCACAACGAGTTGCAATGCAAGATGCCTCGGCCCAGTTGAGTCCTCCTCGTGCCCTGTTTTTGATTAACTTGCTCAAGGCGCACAAGGATGGCGCTGTGAGTCCTCCTGCCTGCAAGCCCTCCTTCGGGTTGACAAGCTTCCAGGTTGCAATTCATGAGCGCTGGTCTCTCTCGATGCGCCGTGCCCACAAGCATCCATTGTGATCATCTTATCCAAGCAGTCAATGGCGCAACATCAGATCTTCAGGTGATGCCCTTTTATTTACGAGGCTGCATGACTGATCCACGACTATAGCGATCCATTGTCTCCAACAAAGAAGTTTTTGACTTCCTTGAAAGCGCTGCTCGGAAGTATGGAATCGAATTTTGGAAGCCTGGGTCAGGTATCATTCACCAGATTGTGCTCGAAAATTACGCCGCTCCTGGGATGCTCATGTACATCCTTTTCCTTACGGCGTATCCACGGGACTAAATGTTTACACAATATAGGCTAGGCACGGGTATGTTCTCCAACCACTGAACGCACGCACAAGCAATGATGTTGGTCTTAGACTCTCACACCCCGAACGCTGGGGGCCTTGGCTTGCTTGCCATCGGTGTTGGCGGCGCAGACGCTGTGGATGCTATGACCGGCACACCTTGGGAACTGAAGGCTCCGCATGTGGTCGGTGAGATCTTTAGCGCATGGGGAGAGCCCACTACTTGATCACATCTTCAGGCGTTCACCTTAAGGGCCAGCTCGGTGATTGGGTGACCCCCAAGGATCTGATCTTGCATCTTGCAGGAAAACTCACTGTTAGAGTGCGTCTGTCGTATCGCTTGGGGGTATCTATCAATCAGCTTGTAGGGCGGCACTGGACGCATTTTAGAATACTTCGGCCCAGGGGTTGCAGCTCAGTCATGTACAGGTACGCCTTACATCTCACGATCCCTCGCATCAGGACTCGGAGCGTCATAGGGCTGGCTACCGTTGCTAACATGGGAGCTGAGGTGGGTGCAACGACTTCAACCTTCCCTTACACCAAAAATATGCGAGCATACCTTCGTGCAACTGGACGTGGCCCGGTAGCTCACGCTGCAGATGAAGCTGCAAAGAAAGGCTTTCTAAGCGCAGACGAGGGTGCCGAATACGACGAGGTGATCGAGATTGTACGTGCCCCATCTGTGGCAGTAAGAATGTTCCACCTGACCTTCCCGGTCCAGAACTTGTCGGATTTGGAGCCCACGATCAACGGTCCGTTCACTCCCGACCTAGCAACTCCTTTGTCGAAGTTTGGAGCCTTTGTACAAGAGAATGGTTGGAAAGACGAGCTTTCTGCCAGTCTAATTGGGTCTTGCACGAACAGCTCCTACGAGGACTTGGTGAGCTTTCTTTGTGGAGCTCAAGAGATGTCATTTAACATCGCCAAGACCAAGGTTGCACAGATTGCAAAACAGGCACAGGCTGCCGGATTGACTGCTAAAGTTCCCTTCCTGTGCACCCCTGGTTCCGAGCAGATTCGCGCTACTATGGAACGTGATGGAATCACAGATACTTTACAAGACGTTGGGGTCGTCGTTCTCGCAAATGCCTGTGGCCCTTGTATTGGCCAAGTAGGTCCCACACCTTTTCTTAGAGCCTCATTGACATCCTTTTGCAGTGGAAGCGAGAAGATTCGGAGGGCAAAGAAAATGGTATGTGGTCAGATAGTGGGTGTGCATGCCAAAACTCAAGTTGCTCGTGTCTATCTCAGCCATCCTGACGTCTTTCAATCGGTGAGTTGACTTTCCATCCCCAGTCACCTTTCTGAGTAAACTTGCAGCAACTTTAAGTCACGCAACGACGGAAACCGCTATACCATGAATTTTCTAGCTTCCCCGACTATCGTTACAGCCATGGCATTTTCAGGAAGATTGACATTCAACCCTATGACTGATACTATTGACTTGCCAAGCGGGCAACAGCTTAGGTTTTCACCTCCGTCCGGACAAGACCTCCCCACTGAAGGATTTGCTGCCGGAAATACGGAATACTACCCCACTCTCATGCCAGTGCCTCAGCCGGAAACACCGGTCATCATTAGCAAGGATTCTCAACGTCTCGAGCTATTGGAACCTTTTCCTAGTCACTTTGGACTGCACAATCCACGAGGACTCGAGCTTCCACCATTGAAGGTTCTGATGAGAGTGAGAGGAAAATGTACCACTGA